>PISX010012470.1:0-60549 GCA_004024625.1 Mellivora capensis | reverse complement strand
AAAAAAAAAAAAGTTTACTGAAGGTAAAATAAGCTCATGTTATTTGTTAAAATCTGTTAGCAAAGAAATAACTGAAATTTTGATTAATTGTTTGTCTCAAAGTTTTAATGGGTAATTGTTAAAGTAGCTTTCAAAGTCTTTGGTAACCTGAAACTTTAAAGGTTTGCTTGGATGACAAATGGAATTAAATTTGTTGGACATCTAGGTCTTAGCCAAATAGGATAAAATACTAAAGCATTAATTACTGGAACCAGGTTTGTGTTTTTGACTTCTTACTGCAAAAAAATATTTAAATCTGTTGGTAAACATGTTTTGTGCTTAACTGAATCATGAATTTGCCATCTACAGAGTTCTGTTGTAACTGTTCACAATTGGTTAATACTTAGCCATCACTAGAGACTAAAGTGTTTCTAAGAATAAAAAATTCTGCTAACTGTAACTAAGACTGATGGAAGTAAGGAAAACAACCCTATATGTAAAAAAAGTAGGAGATACATAAAAAAATAAGAATGGAATGGAATGGAAATACATTTTGTTAAAGATAAAAGGTAATTTTGTCCTAAATGAGATAATTATTTGGGAAAAAAATGGCTTGGGACAAAACCTAAATGCAAAAAATGTTGTAAAAGATTTGTGAAGAAAAATCTTCAAAAAAAAAAAAAACCCTTCAAAAAAAAAATCTTCAAAAAAGAAGTCTGTCCTGGTGAGGACAGACTAAGATTAAAATGAATTTTAAAATGTAGCACATCAGAATAATAAATACACATGAAATGACTCCATGTATTCTAGACTACCAAAAGAAAAACGCCATTAAGTTTTTTATTAAAAGTTTTAATGTTGTCTAAAAAAACAGAGAAAAGGCAGTTGACTGATAACTGATAGTAAGTTTAGAAAAACTGTGCACACACATAAAAAGAGGGCCTAAGAGAGTAAGTAGTTTTGTCTTAAAATAAAAATGTCTGGTTGCCCCAGAACATAAAAGGAAATAATAAAAACTAAAAAAAAAATAATAAAAACTAAATTTAGTAAGCCATAGAAGGCTTAGGGAAAGTGACCTTTATTTGCCTTGGTTTATAGGTTTGAAAGAGAACAATGAAATATGTTGGAAATTTAACCATGTTAGATCAGTTTTGATGGATGTATTCACAAAAAGGAAAAAAAGACTAAAAAATCTTTTCCTGTAAAATGTTTCTGTTCAAATGAGGCATAGTATTTAAAAAAGGAAGACTAAAGCCCTGTGTCATGGCAAATCTATATTGGTGATCCACTCAAGTAAATGTTGACTATTATGTAAACTAAAAAACACTGATATAAAAAAAAATCTTTCTCTCTGTTCAAAAAGTTTTCTTAATTGATCTGCTATTACGAAGAGAATATAAATGGTTTTCTCTTTGTCTGCCCAGAGAAACCAGTTTCTATGTTTTGTTTTATCCATAATCCTATTTAATCATGTGCTTTAAAACTTAAATTTTAGCAATTGTCAACAAGATTTTAAATTGTAAATGAGACCTCTTTGACTCATAAGACTTTTCCTTGGTATACTAAGTTACTCAGAAAGTACTGCTAAACCAATGATAAACCTTGGGTAAATGCTATAACTATTATAGAAATTCTATGCATTTCCTAAAATTTTAACCTTTTGATAAGGTCATCACTTGATATTGTAATTATTAAAATGTTATGTATCACAGAAGTAACCTGATTTTCTTGCCAGTTAAATTGTAAAACCATATCTATTCTGAGTTTTTGTCACTTATAATTGTTTTAATTCTCTTGTAAAATAAGTTTTACCTTAAAGGAGATTCATATAAAGGACTTTCAGGACAAATACAGGTATTTGATATGTTAAAAATCCTAGAACTAAAATGGGTAGGAATTTCCAGAACTAAATAAAAGCTGCATTCAAACTGAACCAAAATTGTGCTCGCTTCGGCAGCACATATACAAACTAAACCAGAATTAGTAACATGGGACCAGACAAACTGGTGTTTACTCTTCCAGACTAGGGAAACTTTTTCTTAAGTTATCTGTAACTTACAGAGATGTAAAAATATTCATTTGTAAACAAATCAAAACATTCAACTTTTCTATCTGAACCCTCTAAAACTCAAAAGGTCTCAGCAAGTATTCTTTCTTCCATGGCAATCAGTCATTTGCATAAGTTCAATAAGAATCTGTTCTCCTTGTAACAGGACACCATTTGAAATGCTGGTTATTTTACCAAGGCTTTGACTGGAATATCATTTTTGAAAAAGACTCAGATATGACCAGACAGCTTAAAGGAACTAAGGTTGACTTTATAAAACCTGGAGCCATAAAGCCCCTTGAAACTGTTGGCCTGATACCTTGCTTACAGAGTTCCCAGCAGCCTCAGCAGGTGAATAAAGAATGTCACTTCCTGGCAGGTGCAGGAACCTCAGGATACTTTGGGGACCTCAGAAAGAGGAATTCACCCAAACTGATTGGTATTGCAGGCATATCTGATGGCAAGTACTTGGCTTGGCTTCTGGCCTGGAGAGGCTATTACAAGTTCAACCTAGAGATTCCTTATAAAAAGTTCCAGCAAAGCAGATTCTTAAAAAAATCTATATGATCAGTCACTGTTCTTGCTGAGTCTATGTAAATAATTAGGCCAAGTTTGTTACAACTGGACTTGTTTTTCAAATAAATTAGTCCTGATTTGGCTATCTCTGAAAATGAGGGTTATTTTAGAAATAAAAAATTATGTTTCAGTAACACACCTTTGTGAATATTAAGTTCTTGATTTTGTTGTCTTTAAATGTTTGTTTACCTAAGCTAGACAACTTAAGTAAAATTCAGAGAAGTTACACAATAGCTAGTTTAGACAATCTTACCTAATATTCTGTAGGGATAATAACAGAACCCAGTGGACACAAATATATGTTAGTTTTTATAGATACCTTTTCAGGCTGGATAGAGACTTTTTCTGCCAAACATGAGATGTCAGGAATAGAAGCCAAAAAAGCTACTAGAAGAAACAATTCCTAGGTTTGGGTTGCCTCTTGCAATCGGGTCAAACAATGGCCCTGCATGTGTGAGTTCAGTCTCACAGACATTGGCCAAGGCCATAGACACTAATTGGAAACTACACTGTGCCTACCAGCCCCAGAGTTCTGGACAAGTAGAGAAAATAAACTGGACTCTTAAAAAAAACCTTGACAAAGTTAATTCTGGAAACTGGAGGTGAATGGGTGGATCTCCTTCCCTTCGCTCTCCTTAGGGCACAATGTACACCCTACTTAAACAAGGTTACCCACCCCATTTAAAATAATGTTCAGGAGACCCCCTCCACTCTGCCCACAGCTACAAGAGGTTACCCTAACAGAAACGACTGATCAGTCTGTACTCTAGTCACTGTAGGCGCTAAAGTCTGTCTTAAAAAGAGCCCACACAGGGATCCGAGCTGCCTACACTGAGACAGAGACGGAGATGGAACCACATCCTTACCAACCCGGAAACTTCGTTTGGATACACCGCCACTGAATAAAAACTTGAAGCCTCGCTGAAAGGGACCATTCACTGTCATCCTGACCACCCCCACGGCAGTAAAAGACATCAGGACCTGGATTCACACGTATCATACCAAAAGAGCCAAAAGCAAGAACACCCCCCAGAAATGGGAGCCACTGCTGGTGGACCCCACCAACTGTGGACTAAAACTAAGACTCAAAAGGGTTTCATAACTTGGTCACTTTTAACCCTGTTCCTACTCAGCAGCAGCCAGGAAACACCTCATCGGCCTAAAATAGCCCAATGGACCATAATAGTCCCTACTGTCTTCACTAACTTCCTCAAGGCCTCCACTGGAGCCTGGTTTGCTTGCAGTTCAGGAAGAGTCAAAGAATTGACTAATCTCCAAAGAAAAAGGGGGGAATCTTGGGGCCGATTCCACGTTAAAACCTGTTAAACCCCTAGGGCCTGCCTGGGCCTACTTAGCCATAGTGACTCCATGTTGCCTAGGTAGCCATTTTGTTGTTTAAGAAATGCCTCAGCAGTTACTGATACCGGTTCCGGGTAACCATTGCTAAAACACATACCTAAAACAATAAAACATTTTCTTGTTTAATAAACACCTCAGCAGTACTAGTATCGGTTCCAGGTAACCGTTACTAAAACACACAGGTAGGAGACATCCAGTCAGCCAAAGCCACATACGTAGAGGGTCTGCGGTTGCACCCTATAAAACTAACCTGTAAGACCAAGGGGGGATAGCTCTCTTTGGAGGCAGCCCTGGCCGGTCAGTCTGACTTCTAATGCTTGGCACAGAATAAAGCTTTACATAACTTTCACTTGTCTCGGCCTCATTCCCCTGGCCGGTCAGTCCAACTTCTAATGCTTGGCATAGAATAAGGCTTTGCATAACTTTCACTTTGTCTCAGTCTCGTTCCTTTGATAACGGACCCAACAAATGTGATACAAAAAGAGTTCATGATAAATGCTTTTTATTTTTTTGGTTAGCCATTTTCTTTTTTCTTTTTAAGATTTTATTTATTTGATTGAGAAAGAAAGAGAGAGCTCAAGCAGGGGGAGTGGCAGACAGAGGGAGAGGCAGACTCCCAGTTGAGCAAGGAGCCTGACGTGGGGTTCAATCCCAGGACCCTGGGATCATGACCTGAGCTGAAGGCAGATGCTTAACCAACCCAAGCCCCCTGAGCCACCCAGGTGACCCCTGGTCAGCCATTTCAAAATAATGGTTTGTCCTAGTAACCTCCAAAGGGTGACTCAGTTTTCAACTATCGTTACAACTTTGTGGATTTTATGTATTTTGTATTTCAATCCCTTTTTTTTAAAAAAAGATATTTGAGAGAGAGACAGTGAGAGAGAGCATGAGAGGCGAGGTCAGAGGGAGAAGCAGATTCCCCGTTGAGCTGGGAGCCGGATGCGGGACTCGATCCCAGGACTCCGGGATCGTGACCTGAGCTGAAGGCAGTTGCTCAACCAACTGAGGCACCCAGGTGCCCCCTCCACTATCCTTTCTGATGCTCAAATTGCTCCATCTTTAAGTTGGCTCCTGGGTCCTTGTGACATGAACTTACTCTCATTGCTTCCTTGCTTTCAGACACAAGATGGTCCAGCCTCATCTTATCCATTCCCTGTCCCTTTAGTGGGACAGTCTCGGTACTAGGCTGGGCCTCACCACTGGGCTGTGATTGCTTCAAGAACTTTCAGTGGAAAAAAACTATGTGATATGTGTTTTTCAGAAAAAGAAAAATAAATCACAGTATTTTACTGGTATTTACAATTTTAATATACAGTTGCAGGGTTTTTATTTAGGTCTTGTATCTCTTTGTGCCGAAACTCTTGGTTTGTGATTTCCCGAACAGAATATATGCTCTATCATCTATAAATATGCAGTTTCAAAATGGTAGCACCAATATAATTGCTAAAAATAAAAATACTGGGGACGCCTGGGTGGCTCAGTTGGTTAAGCGGCTGCCTTCGGCTCGGGTCATGATCCCAGCGTCCTGGGATCGAGTCCCACATCGGGCTCCTTGCTCGGCAGGGAGCCTGCTTCTCCCTCTGCCTCTGCCTGCCACTCTGTCTGCCTGTGCTCTCTCCCTCTCTCTCTGACAAATAAATAAATTAAAAAAATAAAAATACTGAATGCGGTTTCAGATTTCTTTGTGATTCTTTGGTCTGTAGGAAACATAGGATACATTTCATTAGGAAACTGCAGACAAAGTCACTTGAAGAAATTCCATATGTGGTTTTACTTCCAGCTTGATACAGTTAACTCTCAGTTTTAAGAGGGTTTTTTCTTTTTCTTCAGTTATAGGAAACACTGAAAGGATCTGAACGTAAAAAGTATAAAACAAGATACAGATGTAGGTGCCATTACTATCCAGCTCCCTACCACCACTACAAAGGGATGTGACTTATTAGCTCTTGGTATAACATACTTTACATTGCGTTAAAAACCAAAGAAACAGATGCACATTTTTATTTGTCCCTTCCCTTCCTACACAATAGTTAGCAAACCACAGATCCCATTCTTCACTTCCTCTACTCTAGAATATAGTCTACAGCAATCGTCCTCAGTTCCTGTCACAGCTGTGTAGGATTCCATTGTACGGAGTTTGTACCACAGGTTCCTCCATCAATCCTTCAGTAGAGATTTAGGTGGCCTCCAATCTTTAGTGGTTATAGTGCTGTAATGAAGATCTTTGGGCATATACCATCTCAGATTTTTGCCATTGTGTCTCAGATTCTTAGGAGTGAGATTGCCCAGATAAGGACCAAACTCATATTTAATTTTGCTAGTTATTAACAAATTCCATCCACAGGAATTTATACTTTTCAGAGTGCCCCACTGTGTCAGCAACAGTGTATTGTGTAACTTGGATTTTCCCCACCTGATTAGGTAAGAAATGGTGGTGTCTTGGTAGCTTAAATTTGCCCTTCCCTTAGTAGGCACACCCTCCTGTGTTTAAGGGCCATTTGCATTTTATCTTCTGCAAACTATCTGTTCATATCCTTTTGCTTATTTTTCTTGCAGTTTCTCCTCAAAGTTTCAAAATTCCTCACATGTTAGAGCAATGTATGCCTTCTTTAACAAATAGTGCAAATATTTTTGCCAGTTTATTTACTTTTTAACTTTGGTTTTTTGGCCATCCAAAACTCTTTCAGTTAAAGATGTAAACTTTTCCACTTACTGCTTCTGGATTTTCAGTCGTAGGAAAGTGTTCCCTCCTCTCAGATCATAAAGGAGTAGATACATAATCTTCTTGCAGTTACTTAGGCTTCATTTTCACAGCTGGGTTTCTGATCCATTCAGATTTTATCCTTGTGCAGTGTGAGAAATGGATTCAACTTTGTTTTCTTCTGTATAGTTCACCACGTGTGTCTCAACACTTAAGTCTTCTCCATCAATCACATGCTTCTGTTATCATATACTAAATTCCTGGATTTTATATTGTTCTTAGTAATGTTATAATATCCAATAAGGTTATCCCTCCTCCCCCTTGGTTCTTTTCTGGGGCTTTTCCAGCGAGTACTGTTTATTCTTCTCAATAATTTATACAGGAAAGAACTTGTTTTATTGGGATCTAGTACACCTCTCTCTCTCTCTATATATATATATATATAATATATATATATAATTATGTACATATATAATATACATCTATATAAACAGAGACACATCAAAAGTGTTTTCTAAATAATACTCTGAAACCAACTTTAGGCAAACTTTGTTTTTGAAAATTCATTTTAGAAGGAAACAGACATCGCACTAAGGGCCACATGAACCCAAAATAGCCCATGTATGGAGGTCAGCGCAGTGCAGAGCAGCCTCCCCTCCCAAAGCCAACAAGTGTTACTGCACACCCACTGGATCCATGGTCCTTGGTAACTAGTATAAACTGACTGGGCTATACCAAAAACTCAAGAAAATATACAGCAGCTGACTTGTTTAACTCTCACAGTAAAATTTATTCTGTAAAATAAAGTTGAAGTACGGTGTGTACAATTTAGCAAAGATCAAATACTGTAATAGAATTTTTTAAGGAAACATTTAGCACCCACTGTATTTTTAGGAATTTAAGGATTGTGACCTTCTTGGCTAGCTCAATATTCACAGAATTACATATTATATAACCCAAGGGAAAATTTACCTTTTAAAATGAATTATGACAATATTTCTAAAACAAAGCAAAATCAGTTGGTAGGAAACTAAGTTCCACTTGACATTTGGGTACAATTTTCCTGAATCACTTCGCACATCTGTGGTCAGAAACTCCATTTACTAAGTGAACTAGTAACTTCCCTCCAAGGGCTGAGACCAAGTGTCCTTTGCAGAAACTTTCCTGTACAAGTGAAAACTGTCATTTACCCAATTAAGAGAGACTGGAGAGTGTGTCAAAAATACAAAAATATTACCCAAATTATTTGTGCCACTTGAAGGCTTGTAGCTAGCCCTCTAAGATACTAAATAAAAAGTACAGGCTACTTCTGTTTGTTAGATAGAGGAATATGAACCTGTCTTGGCTCTCATGTTACCTTTTGCAGTAACCTAGTTAAGGTGCCAAGTGAGACAGACTGTTCACTGGGAAGCTGTTGTGCTTTAGTATAATTTGCCTATTCCTTTGTAGGGAAGACAATGTTGATGTTTCTGGCAGTTAATCCACAGTGATACAACCTTACATTTCCTAACTACAGATTTCCTAATTAACCATTTAAAACACCAACAGTCAAAACCACTAAACCTTTATTTGCATATAAACAGTTCACTCTTTATTTACATAACCACCTTTCTCCTAGACAAGCAATGTTAGCCAACATAAGGCAAAGATGCCTTGTTGATGACAATCCTATTCAATTTTCTTCTTTGGAGGGTCTTCTCAGCAGCCAGTTATTACACGCCAATTTTCACAGTTTCAAACAAGTTTTCTTCATTTTAAAACAAGAAAGTGTTACACCTGATGGTAGTTAATTGTCAAATAGTTCAATCAACCTTACATAGCTTTTATAATATAACTTCAAGTATGTGTATTATTTAACCAACACAAACCTCAAAAACAAAAACCCAACAACCAAACACTATCCCATTTCTGGTGCCATGAGACATAAGAGCACCACCTATTTTTCTGTTTTAGTGGTTAAAAATGGAATCCAGTTTTAGCACCCATCTACAGGAGTCAGAGGTTAACGACAATATATGACTGGCTTACTGGAAGGTAGCAGTCTTAATATCCCCTCAGAAGGACATCTGTTCCTTATGCTGCATCCTGGCTCATGGAAAAGAATAGTATTAATGGGGGGGGGGGGGTAACGACACACTTTTAGTTAAGGCTTTCTAGTACTTAAATCACTTAAATACTAATGTCATATTTCCCAGAAGTATAGAATTATATCACAAATAAAATATCTTAAGGAATTATGTGGTTTCAGATACATCAGGATAGACCACACTTAAAATGTTAAACATGGCTTAAGTACAGAACAGAGGAAAATCAGAAAAATTAATGCTAGTGATCAAAATCCCATCTTTTTAGCCGAAATGGTATCTCATCACTCCATTTCAAAAATGAAATGAAAGATTCTAAACAAGTGATAACTTTTCACATTAAAAACACACAAAACTGTGATTAACTATCAGTTATTAGACATGGTAAATAGAAGCAAAGAAAATAAAGTGCACCATTACAATACATAAAATTATAGACCCAGTAATCACCTTTTAAAATTGGTAATATAGCCTGAAATATAAAAAGTACCTGTCACAGCAAAGTTAGATAGAAATGAAAAAAACTTCAGTTGAAAAATTATAATTTTTCAGTACAGCAGAGGGGCAAATAACCTTTTATTAAAGCTATTAGATTTGTAGACTCTTGAATATTTCGATTTTGCATAGAAAGGAAAGCCATTCTTCTAGAAGGCACTAACTGGTTTAAATGTGCAAGCAACTTCATAAAGAAAATATGTGCGAAGTATAGTCAAGAAGACTGCTGGTTCTGTCGTTTTATTCCTTACTCTGCACGGGAGACTGCACAGTATTGCTGAGGAACTCTATCAGTCAGCAGGCTCTCCCACATCCTCTTCCGTGTTCTCAGTCCACAGAGTCACAGATCTCCTTTACTTTCTGGTTGAAGTCTTCTGGTTGATCTGCATACACATAATGCCCTGCCCCAAGAATGGCCTGAGAAAGGAAAAGGAGTCCAAAGGTCAGCAAGCAAAAGCACTTACTTAATAAAACCCAGAAGCAAAGACATTTAGCAATGAGAGAGAGAACAGCTACATAGAAATAAAACATAAAAGAATGAGCAACTTTCATGTATTTCCATCAAATACACAATCTGAGAATAGAAAAATCTATTGGACCTTACTAAAATTTTATATGCAAAAAAAAAAAATTCCAAACTGACCACTAATGACCGGGCCAGCAAATCAAAATGAATCAAGTGAGAACATGCTGCCTTGTGAGGTGGGAGTTGGACAGGTGCCACTGGCATGTCCCACTCCCACCTCGGAGATACCACGATTCTAAGGACAGGCACAGCCAGTCTGGACATGAAAATGTGTGTGGGTCAAACCCTGTCCCTCATCACAGGTCCTGATAGAGGCTGGAAGTCTAGCTCAGATTTGAAAGCACGGTGAAAGTGAAACCTCACTGAAAGCAAACATAACACAGCAGGCTTCACCTACAACTGAAAACCCAAACTAAGCCACACACTTACTATTGTCTTCACATATGAATGTGGTCGTAAAGACTGGATGCTGTTGCCAGAATTGCCGTCTATGCAGGATCGTGCGCCGTAGATCACCGAAACTGGAATGTCAGGGTGCATTTTACCAATTCGCTGGAGCATTGGCCTTTTTGCCCATCCATAAGGAATAGTCATATTTTTGAATGCTGTCTCACCACTTAAAGAAAAGGAAAACAACACACATATGACTTTGAGGGATGAGTATGAACTGCACCCCCACCTCCATGAAAAACACTCATGTTTAGCTTCTCCCCCATTTAAGAAAAACCTCAGTCTGAAGAGAAAATAATATACTAGGAAGTATAAGAAACAACTCCCACAGAAGATACATGGTTTTGTTTGATAAACAAGGATGCTCTGAACTCTAGTGGATTAAAAGTCACCCTCTTCTAAATCAAACATGCAATCCTATCATTAAATACCCTGTGGGGAGAGTTAAAATGTTTTTTTTTTTTCCCTACTGTAACTTGTTTCAAATGTAGAAGGTAACTTTTCAACATGTGCATGGCACCAGGTTTTTACCTGTTATAGTTAAAAAACCAGTACAAAGATAAGAAATGTGGAATGTGTACTTACATTTTTTATTTTCTACATAGAAAGACATTTAATGTTTTAAAAAACCTTTCTACCTAGGGAGAGACTGTGTCTCCTGGAGCTAACCCATTCTTAGAGATAGCAAAGGATTCAACTAGGAACATGCCTGTCATATGCCAACTAACCAATCCAGAGCCATGCCTCTTCTGTACTGCCCACATATCCAGGAGGGATTTCCTCTGCCTTAACCAGCCCAGGGCCAGGCACCAGGCAATGAGACCACCCCTATCTCCTAGAGCCCACCGCAGTTATTCAACTACCCAGTCCTAAACTGTCTGCCACACCCCACCTTGCCTTTCCTGAAGAACCCAATGAAAGTTCTGGCCTCAACTTTCCCTTTTACTGTTTTCTGCCACCTGACCAAAATCTGCTGCTTCCCTGAAACCCTCATGGCATTCAGTGACACCCCTCTCCCCCGGCCCAGGACCTGTGAGTATAATAAACTTTGCTTTCTTGAGCCTTTGTATCTTTTTCCTTTGCCCACACTTGACTGATCATCACACGAAAGAGCACACAGCACTTTGCAAACTCCCAGGATAGACCCACTTTGCTGTCACTTCTGTTTCCTTGCAGTACTAGGCACAACTCTGAACTGGAGGTTATGAAGAATTCAAGTTCTACCACAAGAAAGACAACAAACCAGCACTACACAGACACATGTAATCCTGAAATGTAAGTGAATAAAGCATGAAGACCAAGCAGTAAACCAGATGATGTACTTGGAGCTCAGCACTAAAAACTGTTGGAACAAGTCAGTAGCGTGTGAAGTCCTTATCCACCAGACCCAATGGCCCAGTGAGCCACAAAATGTCAGTCTCTTCAGGACCCCAAAACCTCTCCAAGCTTCCTTCACTCTTGCCAGAGAACCTCTAACCTACTTTATTAAAAAGACTAAGGCTATCGTTCCATCCCAACAGCTGCCACAGACTCGACCCTTTAATAAAGCAGGTGTGCATGTTCTATGCCAAAACTGAGGGAGGCTGGCTCTTCACCTAGCCTCTCGGCCTTGTACCCGAGCCTCCACCTTGGAAAGGCTGAGGTACCACTTCCATGTCCTGAAGTATGGCCCATGGCCCACCAACACTGGAGTCATCTGAAGCATTAAAATCATAATCTGAAGCATAAAAATCAGCCCAGGATCACTAAATCAGTCTTAGAAACAGGGCTCGGGAATCACATATTTGACAACCCCAGCAATTCTGGTACATCATGAAGCATGAGAACTGGAGCTCTCCTCTGCCTACACTGTGCCTGACCCTCTCCCTAGCAACTCCAGGGTCTTGTCTTCCAGACTCCTTCTATCTGCAGGCTGTTTTCTCCACTGGTGTCTTATATCTAATGTCCATATTTTTAAGTCATATATTTTTAAAAATAGGAAACACCTCTCTCTCTTTGGCCCTCCTTCTCCCTGTGGCTACCACGTTCACAGGCTCTTCCTCCTTCTTTCTCCCATCTTCTAATCACTGTCAAAATACCTGCAAAACCCTCCTCCCAGTCTTCAGCCTCACTTACTCTTCACCCACGTAGCCGTGTTTGTCATGCTGATCCAGGATCATTAAAAAGTGCTCGCCAAAAGAGGGGTGTAGTCATCATGTGAACCGGAACCATGCTAACTGGCATCTCCCATGCACTTGGGAGTGTACCTTTTGAACAGCAAAAGTTTCTAAGAAGATCCACGGTACAGGAAACATCTACTTTTGCACCTCAGTAGCCCTTTTTTTTTTTTTTGTAAAGTATGCATACTCAGTTTGGAAATGCTGTTTTACTTGAAATTCTGCTTTACCTATTAACTCCAGCTACCTCCTAGAGGTACCTAGGACCAAAGCTTCCTTAACTTATCCATAAGCACTTTGGGGGAAGACAGTACATCCTGCTTAGTCTCTCATCGGCATCCAGTACAGTGTTTTACATACTAGGCACTCCATGCATAAATAAGTAAATTAGAAGTATTAGTCAGTTAACTACTGATAAAAATCTCCTAGAGTCCTGCCATGTTTTCAAAGAAGAAAAGTGTAAAACACCGAACAGTAAATTCAGAATCCTCACCCTTACCTTGGAGTCTGCACATTACAGTGGTAGATGTACTCTGTAACCGTGTCATCTTCAAACATTGACGAATACTTCCGTTTGAAATCAGGCCTTAAACGCTGCACTAGACTTAAACCTAAGTGAGAGGAAACAAATGTTTTAAATTACAGCTAACTGATGGAGAAAGAGAAAATAGATATAGATAGAGATATATAGAGAAAATAGAGAAAGGTTTTGTGTTTGCTTATAGAATGTTATATGCATACAAATCTACACGTATTCAAGTGTACACTTTAAAGAGCACAGATCTTAGAAGCTGCTCTCCTCAAGTTCCCTAAGAATTAAAATAAGAGATAAGGAGTATTCCATATTGCCTTACAGAAGTGCTTCAGGATCCCAAAACATACAAGTTAATTTTCTAAAACTTGTTTTTGTAGGAAAATAAGTTCTATTAAACATGGCAGGTGAGTAGAGCAGCTCAAGTTCACTTATTAATTTGTATTTCTCCCATAATTATAACACATTAATACCTAATGAAGCAAACTGGAATATACAAGTCTTTCTGTGCAAAAATAAATCCAGGGTTTCTGCTTGGGACATTGCCAATCCTCCCAGCTAAGGACATCCACTCCTGAGGTGAGAGATAGGGGCATCCTTTCCCCAGAGGAAAAAGGATGAAGAGTAGAAGCTTCCATTTGGTCATTATTTTCCCTCCTGGGGCCCCGGGGCTAGTCAGTTTCCCTTTCTACTATCACTGCCCATTATTCTAGCAAAGTCTTACTTCTTTCCTGGCTCTCCTTCCTGCCTCTGAAGGAACTGTACAGCTCCACAGAAAATTCTTATGACGCGGTTGATTTTCTAAATCATGTCCCACCTTGACTACACACAAGCAGTAGTGGGAGACAGAGGGCACGGCATAAGATGCTTTCCTAGGCATCCTCCCTCCCTTGTCTCCTAGCTTCTTTTCATACTTTACTCTTCCCATAATTGCTCCCTGTGTAACTGTAATCAAGCACAATTCATTTATATTTCAGGATGGCAGAGACTAAATGAAGTTCTTAAATAATCCATCAAAGGAGGACCAAATAACTAAGAGGAGTGACTCTACTCAGGAGGGGTGAGGGGTTGGGGGTGGGAAAGAAAGGCTATCTGTCAGAGCACTGAGGGAGTGTGGTGTGGTCGACCATCCAATCCCTGTGTAGTCCCATGGCTCTCCCTATCCCAAATGGAGGCAGTAGGACAGAAGAGCCAGAGAAGACCATTTTCCATTCATTCCTTTCTTCTTGCTCAGAGTGCTGCTTTGCGGGATGGGGTTTCCTGCCATAGCAGCCATCAAACACCATGAGGAAAAAGGTCAAGAGAATCATAGTTGCAGGTCCAAACCCCAATGTCAATGAGCCAGCTACTAGAACAAATGCTAAAACCACCTGCCTCCATCCTGCTTGTTAAGGCAATAATGAAAGGCCCTATGGTTTAAACCACTTACATGTTCAGCTACTTGAAGTTAAAAGGACTCCTCACTGATACAAGTTATAAGAGGGACAGTCTTCCAGATGGTGTCCAGACCACCATCACTGGTAACAATGAGGGAAAGGAGAGTCCCTGGGCTTTGGCGTGGAAACAGAGCAGCTGAGAGTCAAATGAAATTAAATCAGACACTAAACACTGGTACTTCAAAACGTGACCAGAAACACAAATCAGGAGTCCCAAAAATCTCTTTGGAAAAGGATGATTTTATCTTCTTAACACTCTGACATTATGGGGCAAGAAGGGAATCTGATCATGTGATCATACCTGTTATCCCCACAGGCAATCATGTCAGGCTCTGTGATCTGCCAGCTGGGTATCATCAGCTAGCCAAAGGCTCTCGAACGTCACCAATAGGTCAACATGCAGCACTTCTCCCCATGCCCTGGGTTGACTAACCCCAGGGCTGCATTTCCCACCTTCTCAGTTTTGCCAATTACCTGTAATATTTACAATATAAAGACTCCTCTTTGAGATGATCTTGGTTTCATTATTTTTATGCATGGGCTGATATTTTTTAGGGGAGGAAAAAAAGTAATTCAGTAATTCAGAGGAGGAGAAAAAGAGTCAGCTTGTTTTTTAAGATTTTGACTAACAATGGTGATCAGTATATACTCCTCTACTGCCAATCTGTAAACATTTTGCCTTCCTAGGACACAAATATAAGCACTGACCAAAGGGTCCTGCAATCCTGAGGCCAGCTAAAGGATTAAAGGGAGTCAGTGCTGCTCCCAAGGCTCTGATCCACACTGGGATTGGTCTGTCTTGATCGGCAAGGTCCGGTCGCTCAGGAAAACCCCAAGGCTCCACCAAAATGAGATGATTAACCCTGTTGGAGGAAGAACAGATATATAATTTCATTTGGCAAACTCACCCTAGGACTCTAAAGAATTAACATGATTTATAGAGCAAAGGTAGAAAAAACCACCTTCCAAAATTTCACATTAAAGAGAAGATCAATGGCTGACCAGTTACATGTTATTACCTGTAAACTTTCAGATTTGGTAGGACTTTAGAGGTGTATGGTAGGATGAGAGCTTCATTTTTCATATATGTAAATGTGGATTAAAAAAAGGGTATGTGGAAGAGCACATAACTGTGTGGCTACTCTTGAGGAATGGTATTCATTTTTGATGCCACCTCCGGCAAATGATACAGATCACTGAGAACTCAAAAAAGCCCAATGGTTCCATGCAGCACAAGGTTGACACTGCAGAAATGACTGAAGAGTAATATTACACTTATAAAATAGCTTCAGACACCAACAACAGTTCTCTCCTGTAAGCCAATCATTCTAAAAATGTAAGAGGCATTAGCACTTTAGGTAGGTTCAAAAGGACTTTTAAGGGAACTTTTCACAAACACATAGCTAATGTAATAATTTGGCAGAAATTTCTCCTAGTTTGGTGAACATCAGCACATGGGTAGGGCTACCCACAGTATCATGATATACTGACCTCAGATTCTATTCCTAACCCTTTGCTAATTTTCTTCTTTACTGACCAAAGAGAAAATTTCCAGCCAAATCTCATATAAAATTGTTTTGTATCACTAATAGTTCTAATTTTTCCATCTTCTGAAAACCCCTTCCTGCTAAGGGAAAACCAAAACTATCAGCAATACTTCCATGTGCCTGAATCATGGTATTATATGTCATTAAGATTCTATATAAAGCATAAAGGTCTTCATGACACAAATGATATTCAACTATAACCAAAACAGCCATCAAATGCCAGCAAAAACTTTCCAAGGATGAACAGACAATGCTTCCCAAAGTCGTAACTAAAACCAGAACAAGGGCACAGATGGCTATTATTCCCAAAACAAAATGTTTTATTATTTTTGCCACCACAGACAAGGATGAGTTAGTAATGAGTCCTTCGCTTTGACGGCATTTTCTCAAACAGAAAGCTTTAGGGCACAGACCTAGTGCACAGAGCTCCAAGGGCCCTTGGAGCTCAGCCCAATCTTTCATCTCACAGATAAGAAGGAAGCTGAGATGCACTATGTGACCTGCTCCAAGACATGTAGAAGCAGGGCTAAAACCCCCATTTCCTGACTCCCGTATACTAACTGATGCCAACAAGTCACTGGGTAGAAGGCTCTCTCCCAAGAACAGACCAAGCAACATAAGATAACCTATCAGTAAAGGTAAAGCTTAACTTTTATCAACTCTAGGCCAGTCCTAACCCTACTCTAGATTTCAAAGCATCTGTAGAATGTAACTACCAATCTGTGTGAAGATATGTGGTAAGTGAGATTTCCATATACTTAAGAGTGCCTTCACTCTTAAAAGTTCTAGGAGAGTATTTTCTAATAATGCATGGGAAGGGGGATGGAAAAGAGTTTATTTTTTAATGGCAGAGACTAACTGATAATGACTTCTCCCTAAACTCCTGTTACTACAGTCTACAATGAGATCCGGAGGTGGGGAAGGGTGGGGGGGGGTGGAGGCACGCCAGAGGTGTGGGTGGAATTAATGAAATAGTCACCTAGTTGAAAGCAGCAAAGATTTCCTATATATCAAAACATACTTTGCCCTGAAAGATAAATTTTGTTATGAATTTATTTTGATATCCCGCCCAGTTTGCTCTCAGCTCTTACCTGCTAACCCAAGAAGGGAGAGGACAAAGGAAAAGATGAAGGAGGTGAAGTCTCATCTATCTCTAGCTAAGTGATTGTTGCTTCCACCTTTGTTTTAGCTTGCCTTGTTTGATATGGATCTTCAAAATAGTGCCCCTACATAAAAATGCCAGTTTAACAAATCATGCAAAGTTTATATAGTAAAGAAGATGACTTTTTATTTTTTAAAGATTTGACAGAGAGAGAGGGGCAGGAAGCCTCTGCCTTAGGCAGAGAGGCAGGCAGAGAGAGAGGAGGAAGCAGGCTCCCTGCTGAGCAGAGAGTCTGATGTGGGGCTCAATCCCAGGACCCCAGGATCATTACCAGAGCCGAAGGCAGAGGCTTTACCCCACTGAGCCACCCAGGCACCCTAAGAAGATGATTTTTTTTTTAAAGGAAGTGAACTGACCCAACAATTTTTTGATCTGTCTTCAGCTTAGCATGGTGCTTAGTACACAGTAGGTGTTCAGTAAACATATGGAGTATTGTGTTTTTCCAGATTTCCTTTTAGTACTTGTCTATAAGAACATACAAATTTTATAAACTATATTCATAGGGATGCCTGGGTGGCTCAGTGGGTTAAGCATCTGACTTCAGCTCAGGTCATGATTTCAGGGTCCTGGGATCCAGCCCCACGTTGTGTTCCTCACTCAATGGGGAGTCTGCTTGTCCCCTGCTCATATTCTCTCTCCCTGTCAAATTAAAAAAAAAAACAAAAAAAAAACCCCAAAACTATATTCATAGAATAAGCTAGGATTTAGTCCAATCTAGATTTTTCTGGTCCCCAGATGACATTATAACACCGTTATTTCTTATAGGAATCTTACAGGTCACTACCTATTAGTGGGTAGGAAAATTTACTTAGAGTCAGTCTGCAGTCTTTTGTAGTTGTATAATTTGAAATAGAAAAATATGTAACAAGCCTTCCATGACACTTTTATTTCAGACACACACATATATAATTCTTATTGAGGGGTTATAGTCAAAAAAGTCTGAAAACACCTTTTTAAAAGCTCTGCAAAATTGTCTATTTTGCACCGTTGCAAACGGTGAACGGTGAGCAGATTACAACCTAAAGGGCAAATATTATATACCCACATCTGCATCATTATGTGTAAAAGGCCTCAGAAAATAACTGTCACTTATTTTGGTTTTAAGACTCAGTACAAAGATAGACCATATGAAGCACTTAGGTTGTGGCTACTGAATAATAAATATCTAGTACATGTTAGCTAGTTATAGTAGCAAAACTAGGAAGACTACTAGAGAAGACTTTTTTCAGGGAGCATGGGAAGACTCACATGGAGCTGGAACCATGTGAGCAGTGAGTAATTTAATTTTTATTCTTCAGGAAAGCCTGATCACAGGTTTTGGCTCAGAGGTTATAACTGTTCACCAGACCAAGTTCTCAGGCTATCTTCTCACCAACTCTTCTAGTGAAAAGATTATCTCCTCATCTGATATAATTTAATTTGTTTTAATGTATATCTAAACTACTATAGAAATCTAGATCTGACCCTCTAATATTCCATAGCAGGTAGCCTGATGGAACTGTTAGTTCATACCCAGGAGTGAGGAATGGATCTAGCCAGACAGCACACTTGAGTCATCCTATCAGACATCTTTGTCAAGAAACAAGAGATTGATTCAAACTACAAAGGGGCGCCCGGGTGGCTCAGTGACTTAAAGCCTCTGCCTTTGGCTCAGGTCGTGATCCCAGGGTCCCGGGATAGAGCCCTGCATCGGGCTCTCTGCTCAGCAGGGAGCCTGCTTCCTCCTGTCTCTGCTTGCCTCTCTGCCTACTTGTGATCTCTGTCTGTCAAAGAAATAAATAAAATATTAGAAAAAAAAAACTACAGGAAAAACAAAGAACTGGCAGAGCAGGAAAAAGAATAGCTCATCAGCTTCTAAACACTTAAAGAGGCATTCCTTTTCAGGTTAGTCATCAGAGCAAGTCTTGAATTTAAAAACGGTGAAGGGTGAGCAGATTACAACCTAAAGGGCAAAGCAGTGGCTAACATCTGTCCAAAATGCTGGGATAGCAGAGTCTGAATGCTAACAAGGGTATATTATATAAACCTGACTTTCATGAGCTTTAAAGTCAGGCACCAGGCAGAAATAATACAACAAGAACACTCAGGCTCAGATCCAAAATGCACAAGAGAATCTATAGGACACACACAACAAGGAAAGGAACAAGGAAAAGGAACAGGAAGAACTCTAGTCAGTGTACAGGCAAGGCATTCTCAAAATGAAGTTATCCCAAGGTATTTCCCATTGGCTCTGAGCCTCTGGGGGGAGAATGCAGCAGACCCAGAGAACAAACAAAAGATCTCCCAACTTCAGGTCAAGTACAGCAGCCTTTCTTCTAGAGAGAGGAGGACAGGAAACAGCCCACTCTGTACTGTCAGGAAATAGAGCCAGGCAAGGCTGCAAGGTCCGATGATCTCTAAGTCATTTTGTGCAGAAATAAAGACCAGTTTGTAACCTCTTCTATTGTATCTATTCTCTTTGCTAAACACTTTCTAAGTTAATACAAGTTTCTATAGTCTCCTTTCCCTTAGTTTATAACACGGTGTTTATGGTGTCCTGAACAGCAGCAGGGGCCAGAAGGAAAGGAAAATTAACAGCAAAAAGTGAGTGCACACACGAAAGAAAGGAGATAGCATATTGAGCTATTCATGTTGGCTTTGTCTACTCTCTCCCCAGGCCCACATTAAGGGATCAAACATTAAGGGATCAGGCAGAATGGCAGCCCACGACACCTCATACCACGAGTGGCCCTACTACTTGTGACACAGCACATTAATTTACAAGTGAAACTACAATGGCATCTCTATTACACATCACAGTAAGAGAACTGAAATGAACAAAGGTCATTTGAAGGGATGGAACATGGGAATCAGGCTGGGGCCCAACTACAAACCAGTTCCTAACTTCTCTGCTCACCAGCCACATGGTCTTTCCTGAATGGTCAGATGTCTACACAGCAATTTCTGTCTCCACTGCATAGAATGTTCTCCTGCTACTTCCCTTTGATACTCAACCTCAGCTTACATGGCACTTCTTTAAGGTACCACATTGGGCCAGGTTCTCATCAAGAGTTCTCACAGACCTGTCCACTGCCCTTCACAACCCTCAACAGCTTCCTACGCTTTAGGTGGTTAAGTTGTGTCTCTTCCCCAGCACACCTTTTGCCTTCTAAACACAGTCACTCGACATTCTTTAAACACAACTGACCTACAGGAATATAATGTTAATGTTAAAGAATTTTAGTCAGCACCAATATTTCAATGGAGGAATCATCCAGGTGCTTTTACATAAAGCATCACAGTTGCTGAATGATCAGTTTCCAACCATATCAAGAATCAGGAAAATATGTGACCACTGCCACAAGTTACGCCATAAAACCACTTCTGTGGGCAGAGGCATTCTGCTGCTCATAAAGATGAAGCACCCGGGCTGACCTAATGTACCAAAAATTAGGAAAAAAATGGATTGGGTTTTACCCATTCTCTAGCAAAGAATGCTTCCTAAACAAGTATATTAATCTAGTAAACTAGGCACTTTCATTCTTCTCCTCAAACTGTCCTATAAAAATAAACAAGGAAAAGGGGCACTTGAGTAGCTTAGTTGGTTAAGCCTCTGACTCTTGACTTTGGCTCGGGTCATGATCTCAGGGTTCATGAGATCAACCCCAGTGTCAGGCTCTGCACTCAGTTGGGAGTGTACTTTGAGAGTCTCTCTCCCTACCCCTTGGCCCCTCCCCTCACTCCCGTGCACTCTCATACTTTCTCTCTCAAATAAATCAATCTTTAAAAAAAACAAACAAAGAAGGAATAAAAGAATGGGGCTGCCCATAAAATGAGGATGGAAATAGCCTTGGACTAAGTAAAAAAAAAAGTTTTGTGGGGCACCTGGGTGGCTCAGTGGGTTAAAGCCTCTGCCTTTGGCTCAGGTCATGATCTCAGGGTCCTGGGATCGAGCCCCGCATGGGGCTCTCTGCTCAGCAGGGAGCCTGCTTCCTTTCCTCTCTCTCTGCCTGCCTCTCTGCCTACTTGTGATCTCTGTCAAATGAATAAATAAAATCTTAAAAAAAGTTTTGTGTTTTTTTCCCGCATGCACAGAAACAGTAATTAAGTAGAATTAAAGAATTAAGGAGAAATTGTTTTAAGAAAAAAAAAAGGAAAGACTATATTTGATATACCTGAGGAGGCAAAGAATAAAGTAGCTCTCTCAAAGTCCATTAGGAGAAAAAAAAGAGATAAGGAAAAAGGCACAGTGAGTGAAGGAAATTAAATGAATCTCATTTGATCTCTAGTAGACCATTTCCTCCCTCTTCTCATCCTTCTCCCTGAAAAATCTTTCAGAAAAGCAAAAATTTACTTTAATCTCATGACAGCACAATAAAAATGTCCCAGTGGGGAAGGCTATGCACATGTAGAGGCAGGAATTATATGGGAAACGTCTGTACCTCCATCTAAATTTTGTTGTAAACTTAACATTGCTCTTTTAAAAAAAAAAATCTTTTTAGAAAAGCTGGATCAAGTGAGTTAGGTAAGAGACATTTAGAGCACGTAGCTCCATCCTCAGTTAATGTCGTTAAAAGATAAACTAGGCATACTGAAAATTTTAAGAGTTTATTTGAGCAAAAATCAATTTGAATATAGCAGTGCCATACCTGAGTGGTTAGGTGTGCTCTACCAAGAAGGGCGGAATAAAGACTTACATAGAAAAGGTGTGGAAGCAAAGAAATTATCTGATTGGCTTAAAGCCCAGTAGGCTAGTGTCCAAAATCTATAAAGAACTTTTCAAACTCAACACCCAAAGAACAAATAATCCAATCAAGAAATGGGCAGAGGACATGAACAGACATTTCTGCAAAGAAGACATCCAGATGGTCAACAGACACGTGAAAAAGTGCTCCACATCACTCGGCATTAGGGAAATACAAATTAAAACCACAATGAGATATCACCTCACACCAGTCAGAATGGCTAAAATTAACAAGTCAGGAAATGACAGATGCTGGCGAGGATGCGGAGAAAGGGGAACCCTCCTACACTGTTGGTGGGAATGCAAGCTGGTGCAACCGCTCTGGAAAACAGCGTGGAGGTTCCTCAAAAAGCTGAAAATAGAACTACCCTATGACCCAGCAATTGCACTACTGGGTATTTACCCTAAAGATACAAATGTAGTGATCCGAAGGGGCACGTGCACCCGAATGTTTATAGCAGCAATGTCCACAATAGCCAAACTATGGAAAGAACCTAGATGTCCATCAACAGATGAATGGATAAAGAAGATGTGGTATATATACACAATGGAATACTATGCAGCCATCAAAAGAAATGAAATCTTGCCATTTGCAACAACGTGGATGGAACTAGAGGGTATCATGCTTAGTGAAATAAGTCAATCAGAGAAAGATAACTATCATATGATCTCCCTGATGAGGAAGAAGAGATGCAACATGGGGGGTTAGGGGGGTAGGAAAAGAAGAAAAGAAACAAGATGGGATTGGGAGGGAGACAAACCATAAGTGACTCTTAATCTCACAAAACAAACTGAGGGTTGCTGGGAGGAGGGGGGTCGGGAAAGGGGGGTGGGGTAATGGACATTGGGGAGGGTATGTGCTATGGTGAGTGCTGTGAAGTGTGTAAACCTGGCGATTCACAGACATGTACCCCTGGGGATAAAAATACTTTATATGTTTATAAAAAATTAAAAAATTTAATTAAAAAAAAAAGAGAGAATCTGTCTTGTAGGGCTCAGACAACAACCACCAAGGACAAGAACTAGAGAATAGCACTTGGGTGCCTCTCTTCTGTCATTTTCACTTACCTTGATGGGTACTTCAGTGAGTAAGCAGCAGCCAAGAACCCACCCAAGTTGTGTCCAAGCAAGATCATTTTGTCCAGTCCTAGGGCAAATCTCCACTCTTCAATGGATTCCACAAACTGATTCTCCACTTCTTCTGCATCACTGTCAAACCTGGGCCTACTACTTCTTCCAAAGCCCAACAGGTCAAAAGCATAGACGGGTCTATCGGTGCAAAGATCTCCAAAATTCAGTGCCCAGAGTCCAAGTCCACCTCCAAAACCGTGGAGGAGGACAAGTGGAGTCTTATTTGAAATATTATGAGATAACTTCAGTGTCCATATTTTATTTCCATTAGATATACGAATAGGTTCTTTTTTGTATGTGCAGGGGACACCTAATGAAAACATAAAAAAGAAATTCTGCTTAGCTTCACTACTTCTGAGAAGGGGAATATTTTAAGGGCAGTCAGAAATAAATAATCTAGAAATTAGGGTATCCATTCATATGATTTTAGCCTTTATTAGCTCATTCCTAAAAAAAGCCGATATCTTATTCAAGCAAGTAATTCTCAATTACCAGATATTACACCTAAGTGGAAAGTTCTATCTCAGATAACTCTCAAGTACCTGTGGCCAAGGTCTTTCGGCAAATGTTAGCTCTTTGGACTTCTTTTCACATCCATCAAATGAGGGTCTTACACTCTTAGAACTGGAGAGGAACTCAGTGCTCATGGGACACATTATTTGAAGGTCTCTAACTTTGCCGACAATAACAAAAGGATACCTTGAATTTGTCTAACAGCTGAAGAGTAATCACTGAAGACTGAAGTCAGACTCACTTTTCCCTAAAAAGTAACCATGAATTTAAGGATGGACTAGCAGTATCTGCACTGAACACCTAACTGAAATCCTGAGTCACTTCAAAGTTTAGTAGGAAAGAGGTAACAGGGTATGGCAGGAAGTCCTGGCATGAGGTGCCAGGTAGTGTGGGTTCAAGTCCAACAATCTCCCTGGAAAATAGAAATAATTGCAATTTTGTAGATAAAAACTTTTACTTGTTTTCAGTGCTGTAGGACTCAATACTTTAAGTCTCCCCCAAGCTGACTAAAGATAAAACCAATTTGAAATTCCTTTACATTAAATTATCAACTGAATATAGACAGTTCATATAAAGCACTTATTTGTGCATATTCATCTGCAGAAGACAAATACTGGAGAACTGGGAGTTTCTGTGCTTTAACCAAAGAAATAATCTCGGGTTTTGCACCACACAGTAGCAGCGAAGAGGAAACCCAGCATTCACTTAGAATATTAACAGAGCCCAAGCCTCCAAATGGGGGGAAATGCTATACCAGTTTAGAAGAGATGACCCAGCAGCATTAGAACCAAACCAAACCACGTCAGCATTGTGGACACAGATGTCTGCATATTTCCATAAAAACCATCTGAAACCTCTAATAGATAGCTCACTCACCCCACTGTATTACAAGTCACTTGCTTTCACATCTGATACTGAACCAAGGGCCAATTCTCATTCCTATCTGCAACCCTAGAATCTAGCAGTAGGGAATCCTTATGTTTGTAAAATGCATAAATTGAGCATCTAGCACCCTTTTATATCTTCTGACAAGATTTTTTTATTTTAGTAAACCACAATGTCAACTTTTCCAGCTTTGTAGAGAACAAGATTACCCAAGTATACAGACTGAATAGAAATTTTCATGCTAAAAATGCATGTAAGATGACTATCTCTTCCTATGGATATATTCAGTTACAGTCACTTACTCCTGAATCATTCAAATGCACAAATAAAATTCATTTGTGGTAGGGAGAATGAAAAGGAGGCATGGGCAAACATCTGCACATACATCCACAATAATCATGTATGTGAACTGCTCCTCTGAATCCACGCCTAAAATATATCAGCAGAACAAAATTACACAATTAGCACCATTGCTTGAAAGTATACCCAAAGGGGTGCCTGGGTGGCTCAGTGAGTAAAAGCCTCTGCCTTCAGCTCAGGTCATGATCTCATGGTTCTGGGATTGAGCCCTGCATCACTGTCAAACCTGGGCCTACTACTTCGTCCAAAGCCCAACAGGTCAAAAGCATAGATGGGTCTATCAATGCTCCCTGCTCAGCAGGGAGCCTGCTTCCCTCTCTCTCTGCCTACTTGTGATGTGATCTCTCTCTCTCTGTCAAATAAATAAATAAAATCTTAAAAAAAAAAAAAAAGTATACCCAAAGATACCAGGATAGCCCTGACAGTACAAGTTTGGGTAAATTTCACTGCTCATAAGAAATTTTGTAAAAAGGTTTCCACACCACTAAAATGCACAATTAAAAAAATCCTAGGAAACTAAAACCAGAGGGAACCCTAAGGATCATCCTACCTCTTCATTTTACAGATACCAAATGGGAAACTGAGAAAGTGACTTACCCAAGGTGCTGACATCATCTGGTTGCATATCTGGGCCTGGACAAAGTTATCTTGTTCTACTCCAGTATGTGCTCCATTCCACAAAGCTACCTATTCTGGAACACCTAGAGCCTATTAGCAGATTGTAGTCAGGGGTCTTTGGGGAGTCCCTGAGACCCTTTCAGGTGGAAATAACAAAACTAAGACACCTTTTCACTCTCATTCTTTGATGGGTATGCAGCAGAGTTTTACAGAGATCACTAGATGTGATTACCAACAGCCTGAATGCAGAAGCAGATATGAGAATCCAGCTGTCTTATATTAAGCCAGAAATCAAAGAGATTTGCAAACAATGCTACTATTTCTATTTGAAAAGTAGTTATTTTTAGAAAACATGTTATTTATTTTAACCTATAATGGGTTCCTATTATTTTACTTCAAATAATTCCGTTTTAATTTCTAATTGGTAAAGAGTCATGGCTGTAACTGACAAAGCTCCTTAAGGCCCTTACTAATTTAAGAGTATAACAGGGACCCACGACCAAAAGTTTAAGAACCCCTGCCTTCCAACACTTCCGTACTTGTTGATGACATGGAAAAGGGGGAAAAGCACTTTTGCCAACAAACTAACACACCACAGAATTTTATCTCCAGTTTCTGGGCAATGTGATCTTAGCAAACAGCTCAGGCAACTTACAAAAAGAAAACCTTACATTTTAAAATTTTCTCTTCAGCTTCTTTAAGGTGTGATGTAGATGTAGGGCACCACGTGGGAAGCCAACCAGTTAGCCATCCTGACCTAGAGCATCAAAAGAAAATACAAAGACATAATTAATGCCCTTTTCAACTTCCAACTGTTACATTTGAAGAAAAGCAAAATAGGAAACTTACTGTCTATGTGATGGTGAAGCTATCTACATCTGACAGAATCCACCTAATACATACAAAGTATTGTGGTAAAGTACTGAGCAACAGACATTCAACTTCAGCCTGTGAACCTACAAGTAGATATCAAAATCCATATTTATGTATAGTCAGACTCCAAGTAATCAAGCAGAAATAAAAAATAGGCAGAACAAGAAAAGACAAAAAAAGGCATTCACCCCAACTCGCTGTAAGAAAGCCTCTTACCAGGGTGGAAATGCAGAAAAGGTGAAGACCATGAGTGGGTTCACTTAAATGGTAGGTTCACAAGCAGGTATAAAATCTTAAGGTTGAGAGAAGAGAAATCTTATTAAAAAGGAAATAGGTTTGGGTTTGTTTTTTTTTTTTCTTTTTAAAGCTTCATGGTTCAGAGTGGGAATGCACCCCTAATACAAATGCAGAAGTTTGGCCTATGTATAACTTGCCTAGAGTGACTGGGTTAACTGTTAGTGAACATCTCTGGGATCCAACAAATAGTAGATGAAAAGAATGACCAAGGCCTTTGGCAGAAGATAGTTTAAAAAAGAGAACAAGGAATCAAGCTTGAGGCAACAAGCAAGAAAAGGTATGGGAACGGGATGCTGGAACAGACAGGCTTGCTCATAGCCAGCCAAGGAGAGGATAAGCATATAACTCCTGGCCTGGTGGCAGCAGACCACAGGCTTATCCTAACAATCTGGGCTAATGTGGAGCTCCAGCACTTATCTAACAGTTATCAAGGGCATTAGCGCCTGACCAAGAGTATTTACAGTGAAAGCTTTCTGATGAAAGAGAAAATGAATCAGAGGAGGAAGAAAGACAATCTACTATAGGTTTCAGATGTGAGGTATGGCCCTGAACCAAGGCTTTGGCAACAGGGATGGAGACAAGAAAATGAGGCCAAGGAATATTTAAAAATAAACCAGGCTAAAGGATACAAACTTACAACTAGACAAGGAATATAAGTTCTGGAGATCTAGAGCACAGCATAATGATTATGGTCAATAACACTGTATACTTCAAAACTAAGAGACTAGATCTTAAATGTTCTCACCATAAAAAAAGAAATGGTAATTACATGATGTGATAGAAGTGTTAGCTAAATTGTAACCATACTGCAGCATATAAAGGGTATATATAAATGTATCAAATCAACATGGTTGTATGCCTTCAACTTATACAATGTTATATGAAAGGGGGCAGGATCTAATGGAGGAAAAAGGTGACTATAGAAAAAGGCAACTATAATTACATGATGGAATTCATTAATTCCACAAGTATTTATTGGGCACTTACTGTCATTCAGGACATATCAGTTATCAAACAGAGGTAAGAGTGATTAGTTCTTCTTGAGGGCATCAGGGAGTTGCTTTTGAGCTAGATCTACATAAAATGAATGGGATTATTTCAAAAGGTAGAGTGGCAGTTCAGCCATCCCCAGTGAAGGAAAGGGCAGGAGCACATGCACATAAGGAAATGCATAATGTATGTTCTGAGATAACAAACACATTGTTTCCAATGGCTGTTCTAAAAATTACCACAAACTTGGTAGCTTAAAAAAACAGAAATTTATTTAGGGCCACACTCCCAACAGAGGCTCTGGGGAAAATCTATTCCTTGCCCTCTTATTGGTTCTGGTGACTGCTGGTATTCTTTATCTGTGGCAGGGTCACTCCAGTTATCTGTGTCCATTACCACATTGCCTTCTGTGTAACTTCTCCCCTCCTGCCTGTTTGCAATCTCCCTCTGCCTCTCACTTAGAGAATCACTAGTGCTTGCATTTAGGACCCACCTAGATAACCCAGGATCATCTCACAGTTTATTTTTTTAGATTTTATTTATTTGAGAGAGAGAGAGAACATGAGAGGGGAGAGGTCAGAAGGAGAATCAGACTCCCTGCTGAGTAGGGACCCCCCCCCCACACACACACACACTGTGGGGCCTAATCCCAGGACTCCAAGATCATGACCTGAGCTGAAGGCAGTTGCTTAACCAACTCAGTTTCTAACTCAATTGGTTAAATTGGAAGTTGGCAAAATCTCTGCCATATAAAGTAACACTCAGGGCACCTGGGTGGCTCAGTTGGTTGAGCCTTCAGGTCGGGTCATGATCTCAGGGTCCTGGGATCAAGCCCCGTGCCAGGATCCCTGCTAGGCAAGGGGGCTGCTTCTCCCTCTCCCACCCCCTTTGCTTATGTTTCCTCTCTTGCTAGGTCTCTGTCAAATAAATAGATAAAATCTTAAAAAAAAAAAACAACAACAACAACCAAAAAACAAACACAGGTTCTGAGGACTAGAAAATGGACTCATCTTTGGAGACAATTATCTTTGGGGATGACTACAACAAATATGAAGCATGGAGTGTGTTCCAAGATAAAATATTTAAACATCCAATAAATGGTAGTTGACATACTGATGACAACAAAACAATTCACTAAAATTATGTGGCATTAATTAGTAATTTCTAAAATAAGAGTTTTAACTAAGGTTCAAAAGTACTTCAGAAATAGAGGGGCGCCTGGGTGGCTCAGTGGGTTAAGCTTCTGCCTTTGGCTCAGGTCATGATCTCAGGGTCCTGGGATCGAGCCCTGGCATCGGGCTCCCTGCTGGGCAGGGAGGATGCATCCCCTTCCCCAACCTCTTCCTACTTGTGATCTGTCAAATAAATAAATAAAATCTTTTAAAAAGTACTTCAGAAATAGAAATTGACAAAGAATTGTCATTTTGCATGACTCCTTACCTCAAAGGTAAGGCTACTTCTAGCTGACCTTCAATAGGAAACTCAGCCCTGTTCCAACCTTTTACTTGACACTCTAAGTATCATTTTTGTCATTTCTTATTCTGTTTTCTAGCCATCCAATATTCCCTATTCTTTCGCTTCCTGGTCCTGAATATCCTTGGAATATGCATCTCCCCTTCTCTTCATGATCCATTATACCTTTCACTAACCTCAGATTAGATTTCATTCCCCCTTCCTGATATACCCAAACCGGATTAGATCAGGATAGCAGGATATCACCCAATTCTCAAGATCGATTCTCTTCCTTTTCAAGTTGTATTACAACATTCTTATTTACTCACCAATATCCTCACCCAACTGTATGATCCTTAAGGGTAAGAACTCTGTGTTCACTAATGCATATTATTATACACTGATGTTATAAATTAAGTTTTTGCTTCATCTGAAATGTACTGGCTACAATGAATTACAAGTGGATCACTTGAGTATTAAGAGAATCTTCTGGGATGATAGTGACATTCTTTATCTTAACAGGTGATTGGATTACACAATTCAGCAAATGAACACTTAAAATTTAAGCATTTCATCATAATACAATTTTACGCTAAAAAGTAAAACAGATTGGATTTGATAACTGGTTGGACAGAAAAAAGGTGTAATAGAGGATTCCTAGATTTCTGAGTCAGGTACCACTAATAACCATAGAAAATACATGAATAAGAATAGGTGTGAGTAGAGAACTGTGATAAATTTGGATGGGTGGCTCTAACATCCAGCTTTTTCTAAGCTTTGTAGGCTCATCCTACATTTGCCTGCTTAGAGAATTTCTCTGGGCATTAGGTAGAACAGTTGCTTGATAAGTGTTTTGCAGAATGATTAAGTCATTCACAACACAGGGTATTCTCAATCCAAGTCACTCCCATTTTGTAGATGTGAAAAGGTTTAGGAATGTTAAGCACCAGATCCAAGAGTATTAAGGTAGTAAGGAAATGATACAAGTAGAGATTTAAATCCAATTCCAAGTGACATCGAAGACCTTTTTTCTCAGGTGACTACCTTCCTTAAAATATGTGAGGCGCTATCATGACCTACAGGATAAAGTCACAGGACAAAGTCACATTCTTTAGGCCTGCATGGAAAAAAAGATACATAATAGCCTGCATTATAACCAGGCTCCATTCCAAATGTTCTCTGCGTTAGTTTCAAACCTTCTACATTAACAAGATCAGAGGGTATGACCCCAGGCATCCCCCACAAGTGTTTCATATAACTTATTATCAAGGTAAAAACGTAATAGAAACAAACAGTCTATTTGTAAGTATATAAAGCTATAAATTATCAAGGAAAAACAATTCAAGGTTTTAGCAATGAGTTTTTCAATCATTCAACAATTATCAATTGTTTAAAAAAAAACCACTGTTAACAAGCAATTAAAAGAATCTCATGATCTTTGGAGCTTAAAATTTAAAAAGTAAACATTATTAATCTGAAGCTGTTTTGTCATTGACCAGGAATGGTCATTAAAGTCTATGTTAGGCCACAAAAATATGAGCTAGTACCAAGAGGAAGCTACTTACAACTCAATCTCATCAGTTTTCTTAAATAGCCCTCAAATCATAGCACAGTTCTTTGCCAGAGAGAATCAGAGGTCAGTACGCCCCCCCCACCCCAAAACAAGGTCAAATGAACTATAGTCTACTATTGCTCCAACTGCCATCATGTTGGGGCAAAGAAAACACAAATGCAATCTTTGTTTCAGTCTTAAAAAAAAAAAAAATTTACATTTTCTGAATACCTACTAAGTACAGGTCCTCTGGTTTATAATGTTATATAACAGCCTGCAATAGGAATTATGCCTACCCTCCTCACAAAACCAATTTTCAAAGGACAGGATGTCTTGTCCACTCATTTTTGCCTCCTAGTGATGGGTTTAGCGCAACGAGAAAATGCAAAATAATGTTTTTATGTTTGCAAGTCTAGTGCATTACACTAAAAATCAGGGCTCTACAACCACAAGAGCCCCTAACCCTCTTCAGGTTTTCACAGCAACTTTTTCATCAAAGCAGATAATTGTTTTTAAATGGAGTTTTTCTGAAGTATATTTAAACTGAAAAAAAAAATCCATAAACAAAGCATAGTAAAATATTTTATTTTCACTCAATGGAATTGTAGAGATTCCTCTCTTCTCCTAAGCCTTGATAATATTTCTGTCTAATCACCTTTGCCTAAACCAGATAAAATGTTTTAGAGAAACTGTCTTCTACTTCTTTCTTAGAGATACTCTACCTAATTGAGTCCCACACACATAACTGGCTCAAGGAAACATTTTTAAAGAGTGGAAGGAAAGCTGGGGTCTATCTTTTTCGTTCTTCACCCTTTGTTCTCAAATTCCCACAGTTGAGCTTGCAACATCTATTGCTTCAACCATCCAAAACACCCATTCAGCCTCATCTCCTGTCTTCCTGGTAAATTAAACTCATCTTCAAAGAGACCCTCTGCCCCTTCCACAAAATCTCCTATGTCCTCCGGTGTTGTTCTAGGCTTAGTGTGTGGAAGACTGAAACTAAGAACCCAAGACTGAAGCTTGTCAGATATCCAGCCATTCTTCTAAGGTCACAAAATCTAAAGTAAAAATTAAATTCATGTGGCCCAGCTATAAAACAGTAAACAAGGAAACAAAACAGTAAACAAATTCAGGGCTTCCTCCTCACAGCTTTGGAACATAAACAGAAAAGCAAAACTCAATTTCCCTGTTTTATTAATCAGATAATCAATAACCACCATCATCCACTACTGAGGCCCTAACTTGGGAAGCAACCCAAATGTCAATGGCAATATAAAGAAAAACCCATTCACCATAGGGACTACACCTATTTAAGACAACAGGAAGATGTATCAAAAAGTGCACCAAAAAGTTTTCTACGCAGCCACATCAGCTGAGCACTGACCTCTCAGCCAGGCTGAGGATCTAAGCCCTAAAGCATCTAATAAAAACAAACAAACAAACAAAAACCCAGTACAAGGAATCTTGCTTTATAATTCTGTAATAAATATAGAGAAAAAATCTTTTTAGTGAGAAGACTTCCAAGTTAAAAGAAAAAAAAAAAACTCGAAAGACTACACTAGAGGTGGCATTCTAAGGAAAGACAAAAAAGATGTACTTAACATATTAAGAGAGTTTATTAAGAATCTGATTTTAAGCATCCTGAGTTTGAGCCATAAAACACTGAGTTTCTTCTCTTAACTTTCTACCTAATCTTTTTTTTCTTAAGGATTTTATTTATTTATCAGAGAGAGAGAGAGAGAGAGAACAAGCAGGGGGAGCGGCAGGCAGAGGGAGAAGCAGGTGGCCCTCTGAACAAGGAATCCAACACGGGTCTTGATCCCATGACCCCAGGATCATGACCTGACCCACCCAGGAGACCTTACCTAATCTTTTTTAAAAAGATAACATTGTATTCATGTGCCTGGGTGGCTCAGTCCTTAAGCATCTGCCTTCGGCTCAGGTCAAGATCCCAGGGTCCTGGAATCCAGCCCTGCATTGGGCTCCCTGCTCAACAGGAAGCCTGCTTCTCCCTCTCACACTCCCCCTGCTTGTTGTGTTCCCCCCCCCTTTCTCTCTGTAAAATAAATAAGTCTTTAAAATAATAAAATAAAATAGCATTGTACTTATACCCTATTGCCATCAACATTTAAGTTTCCTTATAATCCCTGTTTTGTTCTCTTAGACATAGCTGACTATCTATAGTATTACCAAACCTGAATTGCACAATCTATAAATGTTGTGAAACAGGTTTCAAATATTTCTGAAGAAAATATACAAAAGTCTGGCCAATTTCCACACACCGCTGGCCACTTAAATAACATTTCTAATTAGGTTATAAGTAAAGAGGATTTCATTATATTACAATTTTTTTTAAATGGCCTCCATCTCTATACTGGTACTATCAAGAGAGAAAAGTTGTTTATTACTGCTCTCTATCCTACTCTAAGTACAGTAGTCTCTCTCATTTAGAGAAACTATGAGGTTTTGTTTCTTTTGTAAATACCCAAATTGAAGAGAGGTATGAATATACATATTCTTCCGAAATAATTCCTCAACCAATGGATGATTAACAACTTTCAAACAAGACATTACAACACTTTTGCAAATAAGGGCCTTTCGGGGGTAATGGAAAATCCTATAATGGCCTTTCATTTTAAATAAATAGTAGCTCACATGATTTGAATTATCACTAACCATTAGGTCAATCAAGCCCTCTAATATACTATAACACGTTAATTCACATTCTTTAACTTTTTACCCCCTATATTTCTAACCTGTAACTATGAAAGACCCAGAGTTGGAGAATCAGTATTTTAGACACAGTCATGTGCTGGCGATATTTTCTCCCCAATTGTCTCCTACCTTCTCTCATACAGTAAACAAACCATCCTGGAGTCAGACACAGCACCAAACATACTTAAAAGAAAACTAAGGGCACCTGGGTGGCTCAGTTGGGTTAAGCCTCTGCCTTCGGCTCAGGTCATGATCCCAGGGTCCTGAGATCAAGTCCCGCATCGGGCTCTCTGCTCAGCGGGGAGCCTGCTTCCCCCTCTCTCTCTGCCTGCTGCTCTGCCTACTTGTGATCTCTCTCTCTCTCTCTGTGTCAAATAAATAAATAAAATTTAAAAAAGAAAAGAAAAGAAAACTACAGTTGTAGTTTTAGATTTACACTGCTTAACAAATCCAAGTGGCATTTCATGTTACTTCTAAAATAAGTTTATCTACTAGATAAAAACTCCAAAATCCCAAGTCTCAAACTGAATAATACCTTTTTTTTTTTTTTTTAAAGATTTTATTTATTTATTTGAGAGAGCATGAGTGAGGAGAAGGTCAGAGGGAGAAGCAGACTCCCGGTGGCGCTGGGAGCCCGATGCAGGACTCGATCCTGGAACTCCGGGATCATGACCTGAGCCAAAGGCAGTCGTCCAACCAACTGAGCCACCCAGGCGTCCCCTGAATAATACCTTTTAATAAAATCATCTTTCCACATAACTCTTTATGATTCACAATCAGGAATGAGAAATTATAGAACAAAGAGGTTAGACTAAAAACCTAATATAGTATTTCTGAATGGCTATTACAAATAAGTCAAATCCTTAAGGACTCCATTCAGAGTCATCTGTAATTCTCAAATGTATCATCCAGTGTTGTTTTTATTAAGTGGACCATCCTGCGACTTTACATTTGTTTAAGTTCTTCCTCACAGGCCTGAAATCTCCATTTGCTGGGTCTGTGACTGGCATTTTGAAGAACAGGCAAAGCAATGAAGTATGAGTTGTTTCACCCAAGGTCAAGAAGTAGAATCATATTCCTAACCTCCCAGTATAACTTAAGCTTATGATCGTAGTTGTCCTCATCACATTCAAACTTCGAATTCTTATTGAGTGTATCAAAGAACATCTTTTGATGTTCTTTGAATATCTTAGGGTGAAAAATATCAGGTTATAAAGCTACAAAATATACAATAACTAGGTTTTTTATCTTAATGTTTGTGTCAGCATAAATTTACAATACTGAACTGTTTAATTCAATAAACATTTATTGAAGTTTACTATTTATGAAACCCATTCAGGCTTTATGAGACGAAAGCTTTGACCCCAATGAGCTGACAGAACAAATAACTACACTACAAAACAAGGTGTAAGTGCCATACAGAAAGCTTGGGAAAATACTATAGGCCTTCAGAGAAGGGAGATACAATCTGTTTTGGGTCAAAGAAAACAATGTGAATCAAGACAAGGGAAATAGGATGTGAAAGCTTGGCTAGAGCCCAGGGCACAGGGAGGAAATAAAACTCCAAAGGCAGATAAGAGCCAAGCTGCCTACAAAGGGCTGAACACCTGCAATAAAGCCACTGTGTGTAGCTGCTATAAACAAGACTGTGCCTCTTGGGGAGAGAAAAGTAACTGATGAAATAAGCTATCCTGAAAGCATAGGAACTTTGGGTTCCTATGTTATTTATGTTATTATAAATGGGTTATTAAAGCCTGCTATAGGGGTACCTGGGTGGCTCAGTTGGTTAAGCATTTACCTTTGGCTCAGGTCATAATCTCAGGGTCCTGGGATGGAGCCCCGCATTGGGCTCCCTGCTCAGTGGGGAATCTGCTTCTCTGGCTCCAGCTCCCCCTACTTGTGCTCTAGCACACTCTCTCTGTCAGATAAATAAAATCTTGAAAAATAAATAAATAAATAAATAAATAAAGCCTGTTATAAACCAGAAAATGGTCAGAACGAGGTGATTTCCAGGAGACACTGGAAATGGAAAGCTGATGTACTTAGAATCTACTGGACTTGGAAGATTTGGTATTCAGGGCCATGAAGATGGAAGGGGGCAGTAAAAAAATCAGGCCACAATTCTGAACCCAGATGACCAGAAGAATATAAGCACCCTAATGAAAATAGGTAAGTCAAGGGCAAAAACTGGACTCTTTGTATTGTTTAGTTCAGGGGAAGAAAGGTGAAAATGACATCCAAGTCTGCACGTGTTACATTTGAGGAATAAAGTGCAATCATCTGGCACACAATTAGAAACATCACCAGATTTCTATAAAGGGCTCCATCATGAAAATAAGATTTTGGTTCTCTCCACAGAAAAGATGCTTCAAGGAGTAGAAGAAAACAAGACAAAATATGAAAACACAGGTGAAAGAAGAAGTAGAATCTTGGAGAATTGTGACATTTAAAGAATGAAAAAAAAGAGAGAACCTAATAAAAGTGACTATTGATCTGAGGTTAAGGCATGAAGCAAAATGTCTTAAGAGCTATAATGTCTGGTAAGAATTTCAATAAGGAGAAGCTATCTTTACAGTGTCAAATACTCAGAAAGACTCAAGGAAGATAAGTACCCAGAAAAAAAAAAAAAAAAAAGTCCGCTAGAATGTATCATTGAGAACTGCAGTGATTCTTAAGAAGTTGGGTAGCAAGTATTTGGGAAGAAGAGATGGCAAAAGAGGGGAGTCACTGATCTTAGCGGTCTTTTAAAAATGGCAAAACCCAGGGACGCCTGGGTGGCTCAGTTGGTTAAGCGGCTGCTTTCGGCTCAGGTCATGATCCCAGCGTCCTGGGATTGAGTCCCGAATGCATCCGACTCCTTGCTCGGCGGGGAGTCTGCTTCTCCCTCTGCCTGCCACTCTGTCTGCCTGTGCTCGCTCTCTCTGACAAATAAATAAATAAAATCTTAAAAAAAAGAAAAAAAAGGCAAAATCCACTATCTTGTCTCCAAGGCAAAGGACTATAGTCAAATTCTAATGTAAATCCAGTAGGTGGCTGGTAAACCCACTGGAGGAGAAGGGGAGGAAAAAAAATTCTTTACTTGTAGCATTTTATGATATCCATGATATAAATACTACCCATATGGCTGATTTCAAGCTGCCAAAAGTTGGCAAAATTCTTGAAAGTTTAGCAATGGTTGCCAGTACAAGCCAACTCCAACACACCACTGCAAGCCACCTTACTGTCTGCTCTGCGGCTGAGCAACTCTGTCACAGCTCTCCTCTAAACGCAACAGATCACTCAACTTAATCATTCTTTGGGACAACCTTGCAGCAATTCACAGAAGTCTTCCCTACTCTGGTTACATTTAGCTTTCTCAACTGTCTTGCAACGATAAGGGTTAGATTTGAAAGCCAAATGGCTTCCAGGCATGGCGGTCTTCACTGAGAAAGTCACAAAGAAAAAAACAAGATTCCTTTGTGCCGAAAAGCCTTCCTCCACCGTTTTATAATTGTTTCCTTTGCTAATGTCAATTCCCCATCTAAACCTAAAGTGTCTTAAAGATCAAGAACTTGATACAAGACTTATTTTCTCACAACCTCTAATGGCTCTTGGCATAGTTCCAGTTGATTAATCAAATTTAAAGAAAAAAATAAGCTCTGTATCAATACAAGGATTAAGTAACAGTGTTAAGAGTGTAAGCAAAAGAGACAAGAACCAAACATCCCTCAGGAGTCCCAGTTCTACCGAGAAGCACCAGTGATATGGCAGAGGATATTAAACTAAATTAAACTAAAGCACCTGGGGAGCTCCAATCCAGCTCTGCCACTCACTAGTGGGATGCTGGTAGCCCTTTCAGTTGCTGTTGCAAATGAAAAATGGACAGTAATATTGTGCACACAGGGTTGGTCTTAGGTTTAATATAAACACATTTAGGCAGCACCTCACAGGACAGGTACTTGCTCGTCTTCTTTGGTACAGTTCAGACTACACTAGTATGCACACTAGATATTGCTTAAGTACATCGCCAAGAGTACCAAGGAGGCCCACCTCTGTCATGGGACTATGGCTGCTCAGCTGCTAAAGATATTTTATAGTCTGTCCCCCATGACCTGGGGACATCAATCCATCCACAAATTCCTTTCACAGTCATGCCCTGGACTCCTGGGTCCCACAAGAATATGGTGACCAAAAAGTCCACCTAAAAGCAGTTTCAGAAAGAAAAAAAAGTGTTATGACAAACTAGGTGGGAACAAGCTACCAGTTAGGTTCCTACTTGTGTCCACATGAGGTGATTCAGCATCTTACCTCAACAAGGAAGTTTATCAGCAAACCAAAACAATGGGCCCATTCATAATGTAAACAAACTTCAAAGGAAGAACTTACTGTCACCTCATCCCCTCCCCTATCTTTCCAAATACAGCTGTCTTCATAGTACTCCATATTACCTTTATCATTTAGGTTATGTTTCATATGCAAGCTTCTCATCTTAAGTAGAATTATCAAAATATTAAACATATATACAGAAACACAAAAGTTTACTTTCGAAAGGAAATGACCAGCCTTGAGAAATATGGCAATAATATTCGTATTTTTCCACTAATTGTTACCTGTCTACTGACAAGGGCATGAGGTTTCTAGCTACAGGCGGAAGAGAATAATTTAAACTTAGTAGGTCTGTGTATCAAAAAGTTTCACGTTGGACATCTGTCCTCCAAATTCCATGAAGTTTCCTACATAGACATGTGTTGTTAGGCGCAAACACACCCACTCCTCCGGTAACACCACAACTCAGAAACAAAGGAAGATCGCTGAAAGATTATTAATTCTGAACTTGCTGTCCATATAGTGTTAACATTCCTTTTACCAAGTATCTATAAATTAAACGCTTTCTGAAACCCAAAGTTATATACCCACGCCCTCAAACCCCGTTCCCTCTCGCGGCGCTTCTCCTTTCCCCAGCACCCCCCATAACCTGCACTTTCCAGTACGATTTTGGGTTCTCCAGGGAAGCGCCGCCCCTTCCCCCGGGCTCGGGAGGTTCTGCCCAGGCGGCGCATTCCTTCTCGGCTGCACGAGAACAGGGCGCACCTGCAGCCAGAAGCCGCGCTCCGAAGTGCACGAACGACTGAGCCGTTTCCCTGGGCTCGAGGCAGGTGTGAGGACGGCCGGTCACCACCTGCCGGCCGTCCTGGGGCACGCGGGTCCGAGGAGTCCCGGATGACGAGCCGGGGGTGGGTGCCAGGCCACCCCAGCCGCCGAGCCCGCGGAGACGCTTACACAACATCCCGGCGGCCCCTCCGCGCGGAGGTCCGGCAGCGCGGCCGGGTAGGATTCACACCCTTCCTGCGCCTCCGCGCCTAGGGGCGCCCGGCAGGGCCAGCGCCAGGCCGGGGCGTCCTCGGGGCGCAGCGCGGTCTCACGCCGGGCCGGACGACAGAGAGGCAGGCCGGGGTACGAGTCCTCGGCTACGCCGCCCGGCCCAACCCGGACCCCTGTGGAAGGAGCGATCCCGAACCCCACGAAGTCGTGGCCGCACTCACCTCTCGCAGGTGTCCGCTGAGTCCACCTCCTCCTCCTCGGCCGCCATGGCCGCCGTCACCGCGCGAGCGTCGGACCGCGCCTCCAAGCCGGCTGACAGGCCGACTGGGACAGCGAGAGCCGCCGCCGTCCTTAAAGGCCGCCGCCGCCTGCGCATGCGTCGCCCTCCCACGGGCACAACACGGCCGCGAGGCCGCGCGTGCGCGCGTGCCCGGCTCTCTCCACCCGCATTCACTCGCTGCGCGTGCGCCCTAATGCCTGGCGCGATCCCGTGTGGGCGCTGGGTGGAGCTGTCAACCCTGGAACCGGTAAGATTCACCTGGAAATGTTAGGTAGCAAGTGGCTTCAGTAATACCCGTGTTAATGCATCAAACGCTAATATTAACTGTCAGTGCTGGGCACAAGGCGGGCATTCCGGAAGTACACTGGGATCTTCGCTGGAGGAGCTAAGATAGTATCTGATAGACGCTGCATTGGCGAACGGGACTGCAGCCCTGGAGAGAACTCTGGCCTTCCGCCAGCCGGTCCCTCCAGGTGGGTAGCAAAGGGGAAGGGTGGCTCAAGACTCTAAAGTCAATATTCACTGATATGCTGGGGTTATAATTGTGGCCAGAACCAGCAACTGCCGTTAGCCTCACGCGGTATATATATTGGAGGGATGTAAAGTCAGTGTTTAGGTACTTAGAGTTCTTGAGAAGGATTTACTAACATAAATGTCAACATTCTTGACCCGTTTTTCAAGTCTTTTAGCCATCAGATACTGCCTGGTTTTGTAATTATACCTCTCCCTACAACAGGGGGCAAAGGCAGGCTACCCCCAGAAGTACTACTTTAGCATATTGCCTATTTTAAATAAAAGTTATTTAAGAGAACCTATGTAGAAAGGACACGCAGACCCTCCTCTGTCCCCTGAAAACAGGAAATAAATCTCCATGTGATAGGTACCCTCTGTGCACCAGGACGTAGGTAAAGAGACAGCCTTATCACCAGAGATGGGAAATTTAGAGCCAAGAGGGCTTTATAAACAACCCTATCTACTTTTTACTAATTTAAGACCCCAGCCCAAATTCTACTTAGAATTCCTTACTAATTGAAGCTTTCAAAGCTAAGTTTTCTGTATCCTGTCAATTCTTCACAGATATATTGTCTCTTTGTCTGAAAAGCATAAAAACTGCCTGCCTTGGTTATTTCTTTAGGTCTCAATTTCCTTATTGGGCCTCTGTGTACATGTAGTAAACCATTGGATTTTTTTTCTCCTGTTAATCTGTCTCATATAAATTTAAGTCCAGTTGGAAGACCTTGAAGGTAGAGAAGAATTTTTCCCTTCCCTTCACTATCATTCATCCATTCTTATCTACTGTGTGCCTACTATGAGTCCACTATGTTTTAGTAGCTGAAAAACAATGTACTAAAAAGGTCTGAGACCAGATCTCTCAAAGTTCCAGGACAACCTGGTGCTATTTCTAAATGTACTAAATCTTCTAAATAGTGACCTACCATCCAATTACCTTGAATGAGAGTGCTTATGTTGGAAGGTCATCAGGACTTACTTTGACTCTCCAGTCGGATAGTCAGGTTGTGACACTTTTAAGGCAAGTGCATGGTCTGCTCTGCAGGCCCGGGCTGTGGAGTCCAAAAAAACTAAATGCAGCCGTTATATCACCAAAGCTAAGTGTACCACACAGATTAATGATTGGTGCCCTATTGGTTCCAAGGCTGGCTTTAATCCCAAGAAGGATTTTTTTCTAGGGAAAATGCCATCGTAGGGATCTGGGCCTTTATCAGAAGTCTGCAAATCAGAATGAGGCTGAAACATGGAGGGTTTTCTGGGGATTCAATGGCCTCACTGACCTATAAATGGTTATAAAGTGCTGTAACTAAACAAAGTGAGAAAGTAAGTACAGTAGGGAGATAATAAGGACATGGGATGGGGCACCTGGGTGGCCCAGTTGGTTAAACATCCAACTCTTGATGCTGGCTCGTGTCATGATCTCAAGGCATGAGACCATGCCCCGTGTTGGGCTCTATTCTCAGTGTAGGATCTGACTGAGATTCTCTCTCTTCCTTTCACTCCACCCTTCTCCCCACCCTGCCTGCCCACTGTGTGAGCAGGACCTCTTTCTCGCTCAATCTCTAAAATAAATAAATAAATAAATAAATAAATAAATAAATAAAATCTTGAAGAAGAAAAAGAAGAAGGAAGGGGAAGGAGAGGGGAGGAAGAGGGATAGTAAGGAAAAATGATACTTGGATCAAGGGAAGGGCACGGACACCAACTGTATGACCTTGGGGGGAAAATCACATGATGAGGGCTTCTCAGAGTCTAATCTGCATGCAGACTTTTTAGGGATATTGTTAAGTTGCAGATTCCAATTCTGTGGGTCTGGTATGGGACCTAATTATTAATTAATAGAGATTCTCTATTTCTAATCAGCTCCCAGTGATGCCTATGGTCTTGAACAACACCCCCTCCCTTTTTAAAAAAGATTTTTTTTTTTCATTTTTTGACAGAGAGAGACATAGTGAGGGAGGGAACACAAGCAGGAGGCGTGGGAGAGGGAGAACAGGCTTCCTGCAGAGCAAGGAGCCCGATGTGGGGCTCAATTCCAGGACCCAAGGATCATGACTGAGCCACCCAGGCATCCCTGCACACCACCCTTTAAATAACAAAGCTCTAGCACAATCGCTGGAACTTTATGCAATGATGAAAGTTATCTAAATCCCACTGTTCAGTAAAGTAGCCATGAGTCATATGTAGCTATAGAGCATTTGAAATGTGTCTAGTGTGACTGAATTTTTTATTTTAATTAACTTGAATTTAAAAATCCACATGTGGGGGCACCTGGGTGGCTCCGTGGGTTAAAGCCACTGCCTTCGGCTCAGGTCATGATCCCAGGGTCCTGGGATCGATCCCCACATTGGGCTCTCTGCTTAGAGGGAGCCTGCTTCCTCCTCTCTCTCTCTCTGCCTGCCTCTCTGCCTACTTGTGATCTCTGTCTGTCAAATAAATAAATAAAATCTTTAAAAAAATAAAAATAAAAATCCACATGTGGTTAATGGTTACCATGTTGGACAAGGTTTCGATCATCTACTCCTCAGCTATGAAAAGGAGAATTTGAAACTGGATGATTCTCTACATTCCTTCTGGTGTTCTGTGGTTCCAAGTTGTTTTCAAGATTGTATGGAAGGAGGGGTTTGATGAGGGGGCTGATGTTATGATGTTAAAATTTGGAGTAAAGGCCTGGGAATTAAGAGCTCTACCACACTAGGTTGGGGAAGATGGGTATTGTCCCTTAAGGACTGGATTCTAGAACTCAGGGTAGAATTGCTCTCCAAAGACACAAGACTCTGACTAGTCAATGAGTATCAGTTGAACTCTTCAGAAACAGATAAAAGGCCTCCTTTGGCAAGATTCAAATGCTAGGCCATAAAGGAAAGAAGTGAGTAATACTACCACATCAAAATATAAAATCTCTGTGTGAAAAAAGACACAATAGAACACAATGCAAAAATTTGAAACAGACCTAGATTTAATAATTTCAATATATAAAGAAAAATTAAATAATAAATAAGTGGAAAAGAGAGTTTAAAAATCCTCCTCGGAGGAGAAAACTCTCAAGCCTTAAATAGGCACAAGATGCTTATACTCACTTGTGATCAAGGAAATGGAAATTCAAACCATGATGACATAAATGAAAAGAGTTCATGATACTAAGTATTGGCAAGAACCTGGATCGATGGGGAATACATCTACCCAGTCCACGGGAGTGCCAGTTGATACAGCCATTTGGAAAATGATTTGGATGTTACCTATCTGAAAATGTAAAATTAACTCTCTGACCCAGCAACTTAATTTCTGGGAATCAGTCCTTTCTCGTGTGCACATAAAGACATATAAAATGATGTTTCCTTCAGTTACTCTAATAGAAGGAAAGAAAAGAAACAAAATTAGTAAGAATGCCCATGATTAAATAAATTCTGGTACCCCCATAATATGAGATACCATGACAGCACTAATTTGGAAAGCTCTCCAGAGCATATTAATCTGTAGAAAAAGCAAAATCCATGGAATATGAGTCAAAAGTTGGTACTTTGAGATTAATACATTTGATAAACTCCTAGCTAACTAATCAAGAAAAATAAAGCATGAATGAAGACTATCGGGTTTGGAAAAGAGGATGTAACCACAGATCTTACCAACATTAGGATGATAATGAGGCAATATTACAAATAGCTTTATGTCAATGAATTTGAAAACGTAGATAAAGTAGGCAAGATATTTAGAGGACATAACTTGCCAAAAACTGACAAGATAAAAATAAGAAACTTGAACAACTCAATATTTATTTTTTAAAACTTGGCCTTTTTAAAAACTTAATTTTTCAAAAACTCCCTACAAAGAAGTTTTTCAAATAATTGAATAATCGCCCCCATGGTAGAGTAAGATAATCATAAATTCTTTACTGCTTCTCACATTGAAAATTGGAGTCTTGTTTTCTCTCCCCTTCTGTCTGAGCTGTGATTTGTTTTGACTGCTTAAATGTGGCAGAAGTGATTCTGTAACTTCCTTACAGAATGTAAGAATCTTACTATGGATCCCTTAAGTTCCCTTAACTGGAACTTAAGGGATCCATAGCTTCAATATTTACCAATTCTTATAATTCCTCCTGAAAGTCTGATATCCCAAGCTCTGCTGGCCATGTGGAGAGCACCAGACTTCTAAGATTTCCGGCCCACTCTCCACTGAATGCAGCCAAATGAATGACACAGACGGACGCCGTGTGGATGGAAGTATGTGTCCAGATGAGCTTAAATTCCTGCCCCAGAGGATGGTGAAAACAAAATGGTGATTGTGCTAAGCCACCATATTTTGAAATTTTCATTTCCCTGATGACTAGGGATGCTGAGATCTTTTCACGTGCTTATTTGCCATTTACAAATGGCAGTGTCAATGAAATGCTTTCAATGAGCTTTTCAGTGAAATGTCTGTTCATGCCTCTTGCACATTTTCTAACTACTGAGTTTTAAGAACTTTTTATGTTCTCTAGATACTAGTTCTTTGTTAGTTTATGGTCTGAAAATATTTTCTCCTATAGGCAGCTTATCTTCTCATTCTCTTCACAGGAACTTTTGCAGAACAAAGTTTTTAATCTAAAGAAATCCAATGTATTGATTTTTCAATGGGCTTATGCTTTGATGTTGTCTAAGAACTCTTTGCCTAACCTGAGGTCCCAAAGATTTTCTCCTTTGTCCTTTTCTAAAAGTTTTATGGTTTTCATGTTACATTAAGTCCATGATTGATTTTGAATTAATGTTTGTATAAAGTAAGAGATTTCGGTCAGGGTGTTGTTTGTTTATGGCCTATGGCTATCTAATTTCTCCAGCACCATTTGTTGAAATCACAAATAGTTTTGACACATTGTTCAGTAGCCTTTTGTGCTCTTACAAAGGAATTATGATGTGTGAACTAGGGTAGATATTTATGGGGTAAGGAGATTTGTGGTGTGCTCAAATCTTCCTTCAGGGAAGGGCTTATTCCCTTAACTGCTGTGAGATTTTCAATGGAACAGCCTTTGGCCCCTTCAGGGAACACCTCACCTACAAAGATCCATCTCACTAATGTCATGCCCTTTGGAGGAAAACTCACACCTAATAATGGCTGAAGGTAGGAATACAAAGGACCAAACATTTCCACCCAAAATGGGACAATTCAGATGAGCCTTTATCACAGCTCAGCTTCTTCTCAGTCCCACCTGCATCCTCCTTCCGTCAGTGTTGATCATTCCCTGTGTTGATCATTCCCTGAACATTAAGCTCTGAGATTGCTTCCTGCAGAGGCCAAACTGTGATACTTGTTTTCATTTGTATTTAATAAGCATGGCATTTGGTTTAGGTGTTGACAAGTGAAAAGGTTATAACTTGGTGGTTTTTATACTATGATTATAGGACCAGTCATGACAGGAAAACTTGCCTCAGAAAGTCTACTCAACACACACCAGTGCAAATGAGGAATGGAAGCTGAAGGTAGGGAGAGGACAAATGTGAGTGGTAAGATTCTCACAGGCATGCATAAAAAAGAAAGAAAGATCACAAGTAAAATAGAGTGAGAACTGCAAGATGCTGTCCCCTCTTTTACCATGGCTTGTAGTGATGCCAACACTGGGAAGGTAGATGTGTGGGTCAATATCCGGAAGTACAGCAGGGCCAAATCTCCCATCAACATTTGAAGGTGGGGGGCAGAGAGGAGAGGGGAGAGGGGCTACCATTCAGTTTCCAGTCATGTCCCCTGCCCCAGGAAATTTGAAGTCATGCTGATTTGGGGAGAGAATTTTAACAGTGTTCTTTTCCTCTACCTTCCATATCATTTGATTATAATAGAAGAACCCTCGATTTTTATTTTCAGTAGCATCAGTGATTCTTTCTACCTTTTTTTAAAAAATTTATTTATTTGACAGAGAGAGAGATCACAAGTAGGTAGAAAGGCAGGCAGACAGAGAGCTGGAGAAGCAGGCTCCCTGCTGAGCAGAGAGCCCGATGTGGGGCTCAATCCCAGGACTCTGAGATCATAATCTGAGCCTAAGGCAGAAGCTTAACCCACTGAGCCACCCAGGTGCCCCAGCATCAGTGTTTCTTAAAACAGTGATGGAAAAATTTTTTCCTACCGTATTTCAGATCTTTTAACCTTTATTTTCCTTCTGGTTGTTTTTTATCAGCACATGCTGAAATAATAGGTATCCTCAGAAATCAGGAAAATATCCTCCAAAATGTTGACATTGAAAATGTCAGTTGCCTTTCTGTGTTTGAACTTACAAGAGCAAAAACCCTTCTATGTAGTCATTATTTATGCCCCTGAACATTTTGTAGCAGGGGCAGGTTTACACAGTAGCAGAAAGTGTTCACACCCATATTTCCCTCTGACATTAACGTTGGCTCTTGAATCGCTTTCTCGCCACTTTGAAAATGCATTCTTCGGTTTAATACAGCTTATTGAATATCCATTCCATTTAGTCGGCACTCACAGCAGAAAACAAACAGCAACTGGTATCTTGGCTCTATTACATTTTCTGACAAGTGGGAAATATCTGTTTGGGATGCAATAAATACTTGGTGCTAAGTAATTCAGCAAATTGGCTTATTTAGCTTGAGCTCTGCAGGGAGGCACAGAGGGAACGATTCTTATCCATCATTGATTCCACATTGAAATATGTTGATTGTCCATGCCCGCAGCTGGAAGAATTTTGTGGTATGAGTGAATGAGCAGTTAGTGGAAATGCTGTCCTAAGTCACTGTAAAACTAGCAGTAATCTTATTGCTTACCTACCTTAGAGCCAGCTCTTATCAGCCCAGGAGAGTCAACTGTTAAATATTCAGGATTTTTTTTTTATTCAGGAATTTTTGAGCTGGGTATGAAACCTTGGAATTTTTGAAATTGGGAAATATTTGTGCCACAGAAATTAGCAGTTGAAATCTGGGCTTTTTTTTTTTTTTGAAAAAACATCTGGTTAACCAGCACACAATTGCCTACTCTACCTTAATGTAGGAAAGTTACAAAGGAGATGGCACGATGATTTCTCTCATGTGGAATTTAAGAAACAAAACAGATAAACACAGGGAAAGGAAGGGGGAAAAAACATAAGATGAAATCAGAGAGGGACACAAGCTGTAAGAGACTCTTAACTCTAGGAAATAAACTGAGGGTTGCTGGAGGGGAGGTGAGTGGGGGATGGGGTAACTGGGTAATACATTAAGGAGGGCAAGTGATGGAATGAGCACTGGATGTCATATGCAACTGATGAATCATTAAACTCTACCTTCGAAACTAATAATATGCTCTATGTTAATTAATCGACTCTAACTTTTAAAAAAGAAGATGGCAAGCAAAGAAATGAAGGTTTCACAAGAAAATGAATAAACTCAAGTAAACTGAAAATACACAAAGAAACAGATGACAAGGGTATAACAACTTTCTGTAATGGTACATAGGTATGCATGAATATATTTAAGCACTTAAAAGATAGAGATCTGATTTTAAGATCTAGCAAGTGTGGTAAGGATTCATGAAAGTGAGTCTCAAGTAAGGCTTATTTTCTTTTAAGTTGGGGTATACAGCATGGATCATAATAATTACCACAAAGTGAACTCCTCCACATTAGCACAATCCAGATGATTAAGGAAATTTTTGCAGGAGAAAAAGGGACACTAGAAGAAAGCAATGGAGCAGGCAATGCAGGTAGGCATGCAAGAGAAGAAATCATGTGCATCTCCATAACAGATATTTGAGCTTGAAGAATATCAGTTGGACAACATAACCTGCTCGGGATTTTTATTTTGTTGTAATATTAAGATGCTGCAAATCCATGTATGAGAACTTTTTTTAGGTGTGCTGATGAATATACAGTTAATAGCTAAATTTAAGGGTTTTCTTTGGGTAACTCTTCTCCTTTGAGATTTGATGATAATGCTTAGCTATCCTCCCCTCTGAGCACAGTCTCTGATTTAATGGACCCTTGATACTTAAGCAACACGGGCTTGAAGTGGGTGGGCCCACTTACACATGGATTTTTTTTATAAATACAGTACAGTGCTGTAAACACGTTTTTTCTCTCTTGTGATTTTCTTAATAACATTTTCTTTTCTCTAGTTTACTTTATTCTAGGAATGAAGTATGTAATCCATATAACATACAAAATATATGTTAATTGATTGTTTATGTTATAGTAAGGCTGCTGGTCAACAATAGGTTATTCATAGTTAAATTTGGGAGGATATGGGGTGCCTGGATAGCTCAGTTGTTTAAGCATCTTCTTTTGGCTCAGGTCATGATCCCAGGGTCCTGAGATCGAGCCCCACGTTCGGCTCCCTGCCCAGTGGGGAGAGTGCTTCTCCCTCTGCCTCTCCCACTGCTTATGTACTCTTTCTCTCTCTGTCAAATAAATAAAATCTTTTTAAAAAATTAGGAGAGTCAAAAGTTATACATAAATTTCCACTGTGCAAGGGGTTATTACCCCTAACCTCCACTTATTCAAGGGTCAACTAATTTCTTTACTTGCAGTAGGAGAAATGGGTTATTATTAAATATCTTTCAAGTTAAGTAGCATATGCAGTATGTACATTGCTCTCTGCTACTTTTGCATTAACTCCCCAGTCTCCTAAAACTAGACTTTTAAACCATCATTTTTGTACATGTGTGCATCTCTCTTTTTTTGGAGGGGGAGAGTTGTATATTAACAAAAGTGATAATTTTAATGATAACATGTAGTTTTACTGGATTGAATCTATCCTTTCTTACCATAAAAATTTATTCTGCACCATAAAACCTTTCAAACAAAAATTACACTGTAGCATGAGATTACACTAAAATGATTTAACCGAAATAATTATACCCTCAGTAGTGAACCCATCCTGTAAGTCTTGATTTTCTTCCTTGGGTCCAGCGGAACTTCTGGTTCTCCACATCTGAGTCTGGTCACAGACCACTGGAGGGACAGCAGAGTCCTTGTCAGTGGCTGCACTTGGTTATACTTCTGCTAGTGTATTCGCCAACTGTCACTGGGGTTGGTCCTATCTCGCCTGAAAGATAATAATTCCTTGAGAATAGAGATGTGTTCTCTACTTCCTTTATGATTTTCAGAAGCTCTTAGAACTATCTTGGAATCTGTACGCTGTGAAGACGAAATAAACCCCGTTTGTTGACTGAGTTACAGCTCAGCTGTAAATAACACCTGTAAGGAATTAAAAATGCTACCTGATTAAGCCAATTGATCTAACCATCATTCTTAGCAGTTATTAGCATTTTCATGAAACAAATGGGAAATCAGGGAATAGAGGTTCTATTACTTACCAACAACTATACAGAGAAATGGTAGCAAGAACCAAGAGTGATTTTCTCTTTCTCATTGTATTATACCCCTAGTGTGGTGGTGCTGGCTGGCCCATGAGGGGGTGGTGGGTTGTTAAAAAGCTATCCTACCACCCACCCCCATTGTTCAGACACTCTCCTGGAGTTGTGTCTCTAGCAATGGTGATAGATCTGCATCTATTGTGGGGCTGTTGAAAAGACTGATGTCGCTGTCTACGAACTAGACAAGACTAGTTTTTTTGGCCTTCTTAGTGTGGAGCAGAAACCACTGAGCTACCAGCCAAAGAGGTAATTTAAAGCCCTGTCACCAGCCATAGGCCCTATTCCCATTGCCAATCAGCCCATCCAAGTAGTGCTGTAACCAGTAGATCAGAACAGCTGAGACCTCTGTTGTTAATTAAATCTGTGAAGCAGTCATTCATATGGGCCTTTAATTATAAGAATGGTGAATCCACTCTTTTTGCCAAGTTCCAATTCTGAGGATTGGGTCGTATAAATTATTTTTCACCCTAACGGGAAACTTGGAAATCCAGTTGGTCCTGTCATAGAAACATTATGTAAAAAATACCACTAAAGTCTGCTGAAAAGTTTAGGCTCTTAACCACAAATCTCCCAACCTATTAGGAAACTAGGAATGATCTCCAGATTTAGGGCCCAGAATTTCATTTAAAAATAAGAATATGCTTTGAGTATGACAGAAAGGTAATAGAATACTACTTAAGTATGATAGATACGTAGATGTAAAGATATGTAGCTATATCCTCTTTTTTTTCCCTCCTCCTGAATATCTTGTCAGCATTACTGTAATTATCTTTATTTGGCTGAAAACAAATGAAAAGAAAGCAATTATCACTCTAGATAAACTATATAGAATCTCAGTTGAATTTAGGTACCTTTTATAATTGTTTAACCATTTTAACAACTTACAGAATGATAGCCAGGTTTAGTTAACAGTTGGATCTTCCAAATCTAGAATGAGATGTTTTCATCTCCATACAATTGCAAATCTTAATCTTTTCATTTCTCATTGTTTGAATTATCACTGCAGTTTAGCCTTTACTCAAGTGGAAGATTTTTTTTTCTCTTGAAAGAAGGAAAACAAAAAGACATTAAATATTTTCTTTTGAATTATTCTTCAGCGCTCAAAATACAGGTTTAATTCAAAACCAGTGCTCGCACTTTGAATAGCATACAAATCAGGATTTGAATTAAAAAACATTGAATCTATGAAAGAAATATAGTGTTGTTTTAAAGTTTCTTTAAAATATAAGTGACTTAAAATTACATTAATATAATTTTTTAAATGTATTGAAAACAAACAAACAAACAAAAACCCCAGTTAAATATGTAACACTAAAAGCACATGCTAGGGCACCTAGGCGGCTCTGTGGTTTAAGTATCTGGCTTCAGCTCAGGTCATAATCCCGGGGTCCTAGGATCCAGCCACCCATGTTGGGCTCCCTGCTTCACAGAGAGTCTGCTTCTCCCTCTGCCCCCCCACCCCCACTTGTTCTCTCAATCTCTCTCTCCCCCAAATAAATAAATCTAAAAAAATTAAAAACACATACTAGAACCTATTTATGGTTGTATATTTAAACATCCCCCAGTTGGGAAATATAAAAGTAAAAATTTCATATAGCAATCAGTTCCCTATCTTGCTCACAAAGAAACCATTTCCCGACTTTACTCATAATGATTTGAACAAAATAATAAACTATAAAGTAGTTAATTCAATTCTCAGAATTGGAGCTACAGTCAAATAGTAAATCTGAAATATTTTCCTAATAACTCATACTCTGTTCCTGAGCAGAAGCATTGTGTTTTTAGAGAGGTGTTGATCGAAGAGAAGGTAAATGAAAAGGGAGGCAGTAGAGCAGTAAATAAAGAGAAATTTACTGGCTTTTCTGTAATAAACTGACTTAAGAATCACCATTCTGGAAGGCCAAGGTTTTTCTTTATAACCAAAAAAAAAAAAAAAAACCAACCAAACAAACAAACAAAAAACAAAAAAAAAAACAACCCTGCCTTTTCTCTTCTTAAAGCTTTTTTTTTCTGGTAAAATACATATACAGAAAGGTACACAAAACAAACAACTATCCCCATGTTTTATTATAAAGTGAACACTAATGTGTTTATCACCCAGGTCAAGAAATGGAATATTTCAACATCCCCAAGACCTCCCTTGAATGCCACTCAATCATTACTCCAATTCTCTAAAGTTAACTCCTCTCTTAAGAACTAACACCATAGTTTAGTTTTGCCTGGTCTTAACTTTACATAAACAGATTCATAAAGAATGTGAACTTTGGTGTCTGGCTTTTTTCACAGAACATTCATCCATGTGATTGCGATTCCCTAGATATGTTCATGTCCACTGTCGAAAGATAACACAATGTATTGATCTGTGCAACTGCTCTTTCTTTGATGACTTGCTTTGTGACCTTAGAGTGGTTTGAATAGTTTATTCGCTTACAACCTTTTGTGTGCCTTGGTGACCAGTCTGTTCCCATGGGCTTGATGACTGAAAACAAATTTTCAGTTTATTCGCTTACAACCTTTTGTGTGCCTTGGTGTCCATTTTAAAGTCCATTCCCATGGGCTTTAAAAAATACACCTTTATTTAAGATATATTAGTTTTCATTGTTCAAGTTCTCAAAAGGGAATTTTTAAAGCTGTATTTCCAAAATGATAATTCAAACAATGAGAAAGGAAAATATTTCATATTATTTCTAAGGACTATTTAAATAGCAACAGTTGTGTGCTTTTACCTGGAAGGAAAGGGGAGTAGTAGGCAAAAGAGAAAGAAGAAAACTCAAAGTACAAATACAAAATACAAATACAAAATATTTATAATCCTAGAAAGTAACATCAGACTGCTCAGACTGGATACACATTTTATAGGAAAGAACTAAGGACTGTGTAATTTGTTGAAATCTTTAAATATTCCAACACAACAAATAAAAATAAAACTGCTTTTGAAAATGGGATTTGTGAGGACTGATACTCTGTATCAGTTTGGTCCCTTGGCTTCAACCACAGTAACTCCCTTGTGCCATTTCAAGCAGTAAGAAATGAACCTGGGTGCCTGGGTGGCTCAGTTGGTTAACCAACTGCCTTCGGCTCAGGTCATGATCCTGGAGTCCTGGGATTGAGTCCCACATCAGGCTCCTTGCTGGGCAGGGAGTCTGCTTCTCCTGCTGACCTCTCTCTTCTTATGCTCTCTCTCTCATCCTCTCTCTCTCTCTCTCTCAAATAAATAAATAAAATCTTAAAAAAAAAAAAAAAGAAAAAGAAATGAACCTGAAGGAACACAAGGGCAATATGGTCCCTGGGAGGCTGGATAACGAGATCAGCATACAGTCCGTCCCAGAGCCTGAAGAGAAAGATCCTCAGCAGCCACCTCAAAGCAAGAAGAATCTGGGCAAGTGCTGCCAGTCAGATGGAATTAAACTAATTTTCAGTCTCTTTGTTCTTCAGCTCAAGATTCGTATTCCAAGGAGGGAGCAAAGAATTGCTTTGATGTAAGTCAACTACTTTCTCTTTAGCTGGGCAGAGTAGTAATGGAAGGAGAACTTCAGTGATAGTCCCACAAGACTTTATGCAGTGATTGAAGGGTAATCACAACATAGGAAACTAAAGGGCACATAGGAAAGAGAAATGGTTGCAGAGAGCCAGTAATATCTACTGTATTCTCCTACAACACAACTTCTGTTTTGGTTCCAACATGGGCCAAAGGAAACTGAAGTCCCTGCTTTATGGATACAGTTTGGGAAAAGGACAATTTAGGTCATTATTGCCCCCATCTTCTTCAGGCTGGTGGATAGCTGAGATTATTATAATCTATTCCTAGATTTTATTTCTGGGCATTTTTGGCCTGGTTTTGAAAAATTAAAATAAAATAAAAACCAGAAGTTGCAAAAAGTCAGTGGAGCTCCTTGGAAAAGAGCAAGACTGGAGAAGGAACCCAGACTGTCACACTTCAGTGAGTTGTATCGAATCATTCTCAGAACGAAAAGATTCATTTATTTTTGGAGAGGAATATATTCCCTTCTAAGGTTTTATTTACAAAAATACTTATTAAAAAAAAAAAAAAGGAAAGGAAAGCCCTGCCCTACAGCTTTAACTGTTACCTGCAAAGAATGAAAGCCCTTTCCTTTTATTGGAATCATTGTGTAACATTTACAAAAATGTCTCTCTGATCACTGAAAACTGGTAAAAGGAAAATGATTATTAGAATTTCTAATTTAAAAGAGAATTACATAGTCTGTGATCACTGTGCCTCATGGAATTAATCTGAAAAAAAAAAAAAAAAGTCAGTGACCAAAGTAATATCCGTCAACCCTGCTGCTTCAGGTTGTAATTCATTTCATTCTTTTGCTAAGAGCAAACTTGTATTTGTGAGCATTCGTGACATCCTTATGTCAGAAAAACCCAAGGGCTATGCTCACGGAGTGAAGTCAGAGGTCGGGCCAGTTTTTTTCCATTAGGGCAGTGCACATGTTGTTTATGGCAGATATCCACCCCAAGGAGTGGGGACAGGAACATGCCTATTCCAGCAGTGGGAATTCCATGAGCACGATCATCTGTCCTCCCTAGTCCATCTTCTGGCTCTTCCATACTCAGAATAGGGGAAAAGAAGAATATCTGGAAGAAGGTAAAGAGCTTTCACCTGGCTGGTATCATTTGTGTTACTAGTTTTCACTAAGCTGACATTGGCTGGCTGTCACACCTCCCATGGCAGTGAGCATCTCCTGCTAGCTCTTTGATGAGAAGACTTGTAGTTTGTTGGGAGACCTCAACACAGAGGAGCTCCATTCCAACCTTTCCTGGTATAGGTAATGGTAAATTGCAGTTGGAGATCAGTAAAAATAAAAATGTGATTCATTCCATTAAGCCTACCCACCCTATGATTTCTATCCCCATCCAAAAATCTGCAGTATCTGCCCAAGATGTTGTCGGGGGTTGGGGGGGGGGGGGACACTCAAACTGAGTATTTTAAAGACAGAGGAATAAAGTGAAGGCCCTTTGCTATTTGTACTCCCCCTTTTGGGGGGTGGTGAAGAGGTAGAGTAACTTACATGTGGTCTATGATGTCAAGTTCCCAAAAACCCTCTCAATCCAGCTCAAATGATAATGAAGTTTATAGCTATAGATTTAAGTCCAGAAGAAGAGGGGCTTCAGGGATGACTAAATCTGGTGGCTCTGGCTCCATTTTCCTGTGAGCCTCTCTTCTCTTCCCTTTCCTTGTGTCGGTTGCATCGTTAGAGATATTAGGGATGGTTGCAAAGGTCTGGGTTCCTATCTAGGTGTACCAAAGGCCAAGGAAAGACTGGTTACTTCTAGAAGCTTCTAGAACTGCTAGAAGCCCCCTAGCAAGCTGTTCTCTGCATCTCATTGACCTGTATTGTCATGATTATCTATGAATCACATGTTAAACCAAGTTCTGTCTGAGGGAATGGGATATTTTGTTATCAACTTTTCCTGAGTACTGGGGTTCTTGGGATTCTAGGAATGAAGAGAGAACAGATGCTGGGTAGCAAAGTCCACTCTGATATCCCCCAAACAATTATAATGACTAGATCTAATCTCTGTTAGGCACTTAGGTTGTTTCTAATTTTTTCACAAAAGCTCACAAGGATATATAACCCTGTACATACTCTTTTGAATAACTCTTGTGTTATTTCTTGGAATGTAATTCCAGAAAGGGAATTGCTCAAAGTAGTAACGTATTTCTAAGCATTTGATTTATATTGCCAAATCTTTCAGCCCCATTATTCTGAGTTACACATCCACCAGAAGTGTATGAAGATCTTATTTTCCCAAATATTCACCACCCATGGGTATTATACTTTTTAAAACTCTTCACCAATCCAGTGGTGAGAGAGGCATTTCATTGTGCTTTAATTAGAATTTCTCTAACAACCAATAAATCTTAATATTTTTATATGTATTTGTTGACTAGTTCTATTTCTTATCTTGTGAATTGTCTGTTCATATTTATATTTCTGTTAAAGTATTGATAATTTTCTTATTGATTTTAACTATTTATATTTTAAGGATATTCTTAAAACTGTGACTTGTGTAATAAATTTTATTAATAGTATTTTTGATAGAGAAATTATAAAAATAATTTACAATCAAGTATATAAATCATTTTTGTTATATTTTTTACCTTGGTAACATGCTCAGAAAGGCCTTCTTTGACTCTAGATCACATAAATATCCAACTATATTTTTCAACTATTTAATCCTTAAGTAGATTTATTGAGATATAATTCACAAACCATAAAATTCACCGATTTAAAGTGTAGTATTCATCGGTTTTTAATATATTCATGGAGTAGTACAACCATCACCATTACCTACTTGTAGAAGATTTTCATCACCCCAAAATGATTACATTTAAATATGATTAATTTTGGATTAATTTTTTCACAGTTAGATAGGGGTCCAACTTCATTCTTTTGCTTGTGAATATCCAGTTGCCTGAGCACCATTTATTGAAAAGACTGTTCTTTCCCTATTGAATTGTCTTGGCATTCTTGTTGAAAACCAATTGACTATAAATGTATTAGTTATTTCTGGATTCTCAGTTCTATTCCATTGATGGAGATGTTTATTTTTCAGTACTATGCACTCTCTCTCTTTCTTTCTTTTTTTTAAAAGATTTTATTTATTTGACAGAGAGAGACCACGAGAGAGGGAACACAAGCAGGGGGAGTGGGAGAAGGAGAAGCAGGCTTCCCTCAGCAGGGAGCCCTAGTAGGCTTGATATTGGGACTCGATTTGGGGCTTGATCCCAGAACCCTGGAATCATGACCTGAGCCAAAGGCAGACACTTAAATGTCTGAGCCACCCAGGCGCCCCAGTATTATACTCTCTTAATTACTGTATGTGTATAGGAAGTTTGGAAATCAGGAAGTGTGAGCCTTCCAACTTTGTTCTTTCTCAAGACAGCTTGCTGTTATGGATCCCTTGCATTTCCATATGAGTTTTCTCCTCTGCTACTCAGTTTCGGAAAAAAAAAATAAAAATAAAAAGCCAGCATCTGGGACTCTGACTCAGATTACACCAAATCTATAGATCAGTTTGGGGATATTGTCATCTTAACAATATTAAGTATTCTGACCCACAGACATGGTATGTCTTCCCATAAATCTAGATCTTCTTTAAAAAGGAAGCTTATCCGGCTGCCTTCGGCTCAGGTCATGATCCCAGCATCCTGGGATTGAGTCCCACAGCAGGCTCCTTGCTTGACAGGGAGCCTGCTTCTCCCTCTGCCTTTGCCTGCCACTCTGTCTGTCTGTCCTCGCTCTCTCTCTCTCTCTCCCTCTCTCTCTGATAAATAAATAAATTAAAAAAAAAAAAAGAAAGCTTGTCTTCTAAGAAAGGCCACCTTCCTTATCACTTCCAACTCCAGAGGAGTAGAACAAGAAGAGAGAGATAAAGCAATCTTAACAGCAACCAGGCTGGGACTATGTTGTCGAGGGAACAAGTGATTTGAGTCAGATATGACATTAAGTTTTGGACTGGACTGGAGTAAGTATGAATCACTAAAAGGGACTGGAACAAGATATCATCTGCCCTTGATATTGTTAAGATCAGGCAAGGAAGATCAGACACAGAATGGATGAAGCATGATTGGAAAAGTAAAAAAAAAAAAAAATTGTTTTTCACATTTAAAACTCAATGGGTTAAGATTCCAATAAACCTTATGCACAAAGCTGAATAAGAGAAAAGCTCTGCTCTCAAGGAATTCATCATCTTGCCTGCACCAACTTTGCCAAGACTGCCCCTTTTACAGAATGAAATCTTTTGAAAGATGTTATGAATAGTGTTTTTACCCTAAACCTCATCCAGATTTCACATCCATTATTTCACCTAATTTAAGCCCTCCAAAAATACAACTCTTACTGTCAAACAGCTTTTGTACAAGGAAAAGAATATTAATTGAAAAGAACACATGCTTGCTGGCACATCAGGAGGACAAGAAATAAATGGTGTGATGAGCACTTTATTATTCACTTCATCCAAAGGTGCTGCCTCAAGGAGGTCACTATCGTATTCTTTGTGAAAGGAAGGTAACACAGGTGTTTGTTATAATTATACTTCCATGAGAGCATTTGAGGCTGTTGACTTCTTTCAGACAGAGTAAATTGCTCATTTATTACATTAATGTTAACACACACAACTTAATGCACACCATTTGTCAGATGGGAAATAAAAGAAACTGAATTAACCCAATCAGAACACAGCTGGCTTAAGATAATTATTTAGGGCTGTGGGGAAATGCTCAAAACAGCCTAAAACTTAAAAAATAATGATCTGGTACTTTAATTCTTGCATGTGTACTCTTCCCTAATACCTACCCAGAAATTCTTTGGTGATAGGCTTTTTATTGAGGTTTTTAACTTCTGCAAAAATAATTTCTGATTGCAGTTTTTTCTGTGATTCTCTGTGATTTACAAAAAAAAGTTAAAGTTACTGCAACTTATTTTTTTAAGCTTAATTTCCTGTTGCTTCTTTTTCTAACCATTCAAAAAGGACCCCAGACTTAATATCCTTGATGATTTTGCTTAATAATTCCATGGCTTTCCTCAATTTTTAAAGCAGTTTCTTTAACAGGTAATTGCTGTTATTTTTCTTATCTTGCACTCATAAATGGCCTTTTACCTACCTAAGACATTCCTCACACCTCCCTGCCTCCTACCTAGGTTCTACTGTGCTGGATGAATTCCACATCCTCTGTTTCACCTCTGAACCCCAGAAGTCTTGTGATATTCTCTATTGTGGTGGAATAATATTCTCTATTCACACAAGTGGGTGTGTGTATCAGTCACAGAATGATATGTATCTATGTGGATTAGAGGGAACTTGCCAGAGTATGTGTGTGTACAACAGAAAACAGGGTTTATGATGAACTCAGAGTGGAGTGGATGAAGGACTAGTCTCATAGGTAGACATCAGCCTTGAACACTTATATAGAGAAAGCATTTTAAAAGTAGATTTATTGATGTATAATCCACATGCCATAAAGTTCAAGTGTCCGCTCCAGTAGTGTTTAGTATATTCACAGTGTCATGAAATCATCACTATCTAATTTCAGAACATTTGCATCATCCACCAAAGAAAACATTAACATCTCTCTGTCCCACCAGATTTAGACAACTATTAACCTATTTTCTGTCTCTATAGATGTACCTCTTCTGGATACTCATATAAATGCAATCTCACAATGTTTGGCCTTGTGTGTCTGGCTTATTTCACTTAGCATATCCATGTTATATAATCTGTCAATACTTGATTCCTTCTTATGGCCTGATAATATTCCAATATATGGACATACTACATTTTATCCATTTATCAGTTGATAGACATTTGGATTGTTTCTACTTTTTGGCTATTATGAATAGTGTTGCTACAGACATTCACATTCACATTTCTATGTAGACATATTCTTTGAATTCTCTTGCGTATATACCTAGGAGTGGAATTTTTTGGTCATATAGAAATTATATGTTGAACATTTTGAAGAATAACAAAACACTTTCCAAAGCAGACACAACATTTTGCATTCCTATCAGCAATGTATGAGGGTTCCGATTTCTCCACATCCTTGAAATTACTTGTTACTATCCTTCTTTTCTATTATAGCTACACTATGCAATGTGAAATTTTATCTCATCATGGTAATGATTAGCATTTCCCTAAGTACTAATGATGTTGAATGTCTTTTCATGTGCTTGTTAGCTATTTGTTTATCTTCTGTGAAGAAATGTCTGTTCAAATCATTTGTCCATTTTTTTTAATTGAGTTATTGGTCGTTTTATGCTGGATTGCAAGAATTCTTTATAAATACGAGGCATAAGTCTCTTATCAGATAAATGACTTGCAAATACTTTCTCCCATGCTGGGTGAGAGCTTTACTGATGATGTCATTTGCAGCAAAAAGTTTTAAATTTTTATGAATACACATTTATCTATTTTCCCCCTGGTGCTTCTGCTTTTGATTTCTTTTTTTTTTTTAATTTTTTTAAAATTTATTTATTTGTCAGAGAGAGAGGGAGAGAGAGGGAGAGAGAGCGAGAGAGCACAGGTAGAGGCAGAGGGAGAAGCAGGCTCCCTGCCGAGCAAGGAGCCCGATGTGGGACTCGATCCCAGGACGCTGGGATCATGACCTGAGCCAAAGGCAGCCGCTTAACCAATTGAGCCACCCAGGCGTCCCTGATTTCTTATTTAAGAAACTATTGCCTAATCCAAGGTCATGAAGTTTTAACCTATGTTTCCTTCTAAAAACTTTATCTTTTAGCTCTGATAACATTTACATTTTTTATCCATTTTAGTTAATTTTTGTATATGGTATGAAGTAGGGAACCAACTTCATTCTTTTGCTGGTTGTTCTTGCATCATTTATTTAAAAAACCAGTTCTTTCCGCAGTAGTTCCCTTGCCAAAAATCAATTAGCCATAAATGTAAGGGTATATATCTAGACTCTCAATCCTATTTCATTGCTCTGTCTATACTTATACCAGTACCACGCTGACTTGATTACTATAGCTTCGCAATAAGTCTGGAAATCCAGAAGTGTGAGTCCTCCAACTTTGTTCTTTTTCCAGATAGTTTTGGCTCATTAGGGTTCATTGCATTTCCATATGAGTTTTATGATCACTTAAAAATGTAAATCAAATTTAGGTCAAATACAAGTGAAAAGGACAGCTGGAATTTTAATAGGAATTATTTGAGTCTGAGATCCAGTTAGGGAGTAAAATGTAAAAATGAGATGTTTCCATTTATTTAGGCCTTTAATTTCCTTTGCTGATATTTTGTAGTCTGTAGGTCCTTTTATTAAATTAATTTTAAGTATTTTTTTTACATTAAGCTGAATATCAAATTTTTTGTTAATTTCCTTTTCACAATTTCATTGCTAGAATATAGATATACAATTGATTTTTTTTATATTAGTCTTGTATCCTCCTAACTGGTATGAATTCTAATAGTTTTATTGTGGATTCTGTAAGATTTTCAATATGCAAAATCATGTCATCTGTGAAGAGAGATAGTTTAACATCCTCAATTTAAATATGGATATCTCGGGGTGCCTGGGTGGCTCAGTGGGTTAAAGCCTCTTCCTTCAGCTCAGGTCATGATCCCAGGGTCCTGGGATTGAGCCCCGCATCGGGCTCTCTGCTTGGCAGGGAGCCTGCTTCCCTTCCTCTCTCTCTCTGCCTGCCTCTCTCCGTACTTGTGATCTCTGTCAAATAAATAAATAAAATCTTTAAAAATAAATGAATACATACATACATACATACATACATAAATATGCATATCTCTTACTTCTTTTTCTTGTCTAATTGCCTTGGTGAGAACTTCTAATACAATTTCAACTAGAAATTGTAGAAGTGGATTTCCTTGTCTTGTTTCTGATGAAAGGGTGAAATCATTCAGTGATTCACCATTACGTGTGATACTAACTGTGAATATTTTTTTTTATTTTATTTATTATTTTTTTTATTTCTTTTCAGCGTAACAGAATTCATAGTTTTACACCACACCCAGTGCTCCATGCAAGGCGTGCCCTCCACAATACCCACCACCAGGCTCCCCCACCCTCCCACCCCCCGCCCCTTCAAAACCCTCAGGTTATTTTTCAGAGTCCATGGTCTCTCATGGTTCATCTCCCCCCCAATTTCCCTCAACTCCCTTCTCCTCTCCATCTCCCCATGTCCTCCGTGTTATTTGTTATGCTCCGCAAATGAGTGAAAGCATATGATAGTTGACTCTCTCTGATTGACTTATTTCACTCGGCATAATTACTTCCAGTCCCGTCCATGTTGCTACAAAAGTCGGGTATTCATCCTTTCTGATGGAGGCATAATACTCCATAGTGTATATGGACCACATCTTCTTTATCCATTCGTCTGTTGAAGGGCATCTTGGTTCTTTCCACAGTTTGGCGACCGTGGCCATTGCTGCTATAAACATTGGGGTACAGATGGCCCTTCTTTTCACCA
>PISX010012469.1:0-60225 GCA_004024625.1 Mellivora capensis | reverse complement strand
TGGGGAGAAAGCCATGAATTCCGCGCTTTGCTTTCTCCTCCTCTGGAGTTCCGCTGCTCTCCTTGTTAAGTGAACTTGGTCTTGGCTGGATTTCTTTTGATCTTCTGGGGGAGGGGCCTGTTGTAGTGATTCTCAAGTGTCTTTGCCCGAGGCAGAGCTGCACCGCCCTTACCAGGGGCCGGGCTAAGTAATCCGCTCGTTTTCGCTTTCGGGAGCTTTTGTTCCCTGAGCGCTCTCCGTAGAGTTCCGGAGGACGGGAATGAAAATGGCGGCCTCCTAGTCTCCGGCCCGGAGGAGCTGAGATTTCGGGGCTCCAGTCCTCAGAGAAAAGTCCCGGCTACTCCCATCTCCCTCGCCTCTGGCCGCGCTCCAAGCTCACCCAGCCTGCGACCGGTTCAAGGTAACCCCGAGCTGAGAGCTCACTCCTTGGCTCTGTCTCTGTAGCTGGCCTCCTGCTCCGATACCTGCTAGCTCTGGGACACTCAGACACCCCCGACCCTTCTGTGACCCTGCAGGACCTGGGGCCACGCTGACCCCGTGTGGGCTTCACCCCAGTTTAGCCTCTGGAGCAATGTCCCTCCGTGGAGCAGACTTTTAAAAGTCCCGATTTAGTGCTTCGTTACTCCGCCGCTTGCCGGGAGCCGGCCCCTCCCCCACCGTCTATCCTCCCGTCGCTTTCGATTCACTTCTCCGCCAGTCCTACCTTCCAGAAAGTGGCCGATTTTCCATTTCCAGAATTGCTGTTCTTCCTCTCTTTGATCTCCCGTTGGATTTGTAGGTGTTCACAATGGTTTGGTAAGCTATCTAGCTGATCTCCTGCTACCTGATGTAGTCTCAGCCTGCTTCTTCTCTGCCATCTTGACTCCTCCCACCTTATTCGTTGCTTCTATGTATTTTTATTTGCTAAATCTGACAACCCTAGTCTTAGAGGATGAGTGGAAATGGAGCTTGCACTCTCAATGGGATTGGTACAGCCTGAATTTGGTGGACAACTTCTACAGACAGTGCCCAAGCCTGTAGGAGCAATGGTGGGTTGTCTTTATGGGGCCTTTAAGATTTTAATGGCCTAGGCAGCAGATACATAGATAAGGATCTCAGAACAGAGCCAAGGAGTAGAAAGATGGTGGCATTTGTCAGCTCAACATGCCATTGATGAGACACTTCCTGGAAGCTCCTAAGATTGAGAGATGGAAAAGGAATGGAGATTCCCCAATCAATTCAGGAGCCCAAGATAAGAGAACATACCGTTTATAAATTAAAAAAAAAAAAAAATCCCTGGGCAATGATGTAGCCTGAGGAAACATAGGTATGCAAGACCCAGGACAAACTCTAACTCTGTAAAGAGCATGGTGAAATCAGAGTGTTGGGTAAATATTTATGACAGAACTGCATAGCAACCCTGAGTTCCAATGTGATTTAAAATGGTTAATCCATTGTTTCTCCCTCATGAAGAGGTAAGAATTAATAATTAGTCTGTAGGCTGCTATTTTCCCTGGTGCTGTCCTCGTGGAAGCCGGTCAGTAACACGACTCCCTCCTGGGTAATGTTTGAATTTAATTACGTTTAGGTACTACACGGAATGCATCAATTCATTAACCTTGTTTACTTCAAGATACTAAATTGATGCACTTATTCAAATAGGGTGGTTTCATATACCCATCTTAGGCCTTACTTGTAAAAGAAAAATGTCATCTTTAGCAAGTAATTATAGCCCAAAAAGCCACAACTAGGAAACAAGGCTTTATAAAACAAACACTGAAGATTCTATTAGCAACCAGTCCTGGTTGAATTCAAGGGCCTGGCTGACACGTTTTGAGCAAGGTGACCAGCTGTAGCCCTCAATATGTATGGCCCACACTGCCAGCCCACACCTTGAGACCCACATGGCTTAGATTTTCAAAACTGTAATTTCTGCTCATGGGGGAATGGATGATAGATTTCTAACTTGGGAAGTGAAGGAACTGCCCTCCAACAATCTCCATTGAAGAAGTTACATTCATAGGAGATATTATTTTTCTGTATTATCATGCTTGTTACTCTAGAAGAATCTCAAAGTGTGCGAAATCTCTAATTCCATGCTTTTATGACCACAGTCAATTTAGGAAGGTTTTCTAAGTCTTTTCTCTTTCTCGTTCTTTTTCTCTAAGAGGCCGTCTTGTAATTGGCTTCCTTGACCCAGAAATAATTCTGGAGCATCTAAACCTTAGTGTTGATCAGGTAGGCTCCTGGCTACTCTGAATCCTCTAACTCTAGGCCTCTGGGGTTTCTTGACAAAATTGCCTTAGATCATATTTTCCTGGATAGCTTAATTTCAAAAGAACTTTGTCCAATACAAAGCTTATTCCAGGAGTTCACAATGGCCCTAGGAAGGCTCCAACCTGCTGCATGAAAGCTGCATGGTTGAATGAGTGCTAGGGATAACAGGTGGCACTTGCCCAACATCGCCAACTTAGATGGTTCCCTCTCCAACTTCTCTGTGAACTTTCTCTCCTGCTTTTTCATCTTCTAAGCTGACACTTTCTTCAACCTGTTGCAGTAGCTGTGGGGGCTCTACAAATAGTCAGCCCTGTACCAAGTAAACCCTTCAGTGAAAAAAAATTACCCATGATGGCTCAAACATCAGGCACAAAACTGGAGCTCAGTTCATGGTTTCCCTTTTCTTTCTTTCTTTCTTTTTTTTTTTTAAGAAATTTTATTTATTTATTTGATAGAGAGAGAGAGCACAAGCACGTGGAGTAGCAGGTAGAGGCAGAAGGAGAAGCAGGCTCCCCACTGAGCAAGGAGCCTGATGTGGGACTCAATCCCAGGACCCTGAGATCATGACCTGAGCCGAAAGCAGATGCACCAACCGAATGAGCCACCCAGGCGCCCCCATTGTTTCCCTTTCCTTAACAGCCCAGAGCAAAGACAGTTTATACCTGACAGTTGTGCCCCCACTCTAACCACATCTTCATTCCTACACTCATGAAACTTTTTCCTGCTGAGAAGCTTCTGCAATTTTCTCCTCATGTAGTCAAAACAATTTCCCGGCTAGATGAAAATGGCTATAGAACCAGAAGATTCCAATCTGTGGAGAGATCACTCAAGTCACTTCAGTCTAACTCTGAATCCTAATTTTCAGGTCCAATAACAAAGAAAACAACAAGAACACACAAGAATAATAATGTCAGACATGTGTGAGATGCCTCCCATGTATTCTCTCTAATGTTTGAAACAGTCCCGCAAGCATTTCCAAACAGGAACATGAGGTCCACAAAGACTGAACAACTTGGTCAAGGGCATACACAATCAGGAACTGGCAGTGCTAGATTCATACTCGGCAATGTCTATTTCCAAAGCCAGTGCTTCTCCTTCTAAAATATTCTGTTGCCCCCAATTAGGAAACTCATCCTAGGAAAACTTTGCACATGAGTTTGCCACAGAGAGGTTATTCAGGTTTTAATTCCTGCCCATATAAAGAACCGTGAGGTTGGTTCAGGCCTCAGTCAAGAATCTTTTCAATCCCTGGCTGAATTAAGGCTTCCTGCTTTGAGTCAATAGTATAAAAATTACTCTCCTTAACATATAATTTTATTTCCTTTAGCCCTTAGCTTGTGCCCCTTTCTTGACAGAGCACCCAGCCAACTGGGTCTTTGAATTTGTTTCTAATAAAGGAAGCTGATATTGCAGCTTTTATTTTAAAGAGGAAAATAAAGGCGGGTTTTCTGTCATTGATTTGTCTCAAAGCATGTAACAGCAAGACATCTTGGTAGAGGTGAGTCTTAGACCTTGGGCTACTGCATTGATTGTTATTTCTTCTGATGTCCACACCTTTTCACAGAACTGGGCTGGGATGCTGTAGGGCATCATGGACTATCTGCACTATTGAAAGGAATATGCCCCAACAATCTGCTCATTCATTGCAGAAAGAGGTATCATATAAGGGATCACCTCTCTGTCTCCGTTTCCTCACTTACAAAGCAGTTTGCAAAATTTCTAAAGCTACAGGTTTCTTTTACAAAAGAAAATCTTGTGCAGAAACCCTAAAACTGATAGAACTGGAAACACTGTGGCTAAGACTCAGGGCTGGAAAGCACTGCCAGGAGCCTCAGCTGGAGTCTTCGCTATTCCACCCCCTTAGCTGCCTTTGGGACACTTGCCTAAGAAGCTCTCCAAGACACGGAGTGACAATGACTGGATGAGATTTTCTTGAGGCTCCTCCCTAGCTCTAGCATTCAAGGATCTGTGGATTCCCTTTCTCCACACGTCTGCCACATTAGTGGCACGGACATGAGTTCTTGTCCCCTCCTGTAGCCATTGATCCCTTTCAGCCCACACTAGCGATGCTCCTACGATTCTGGAAGGTTGATGTTGGCTTCTCCTCTACTCCCGCGCCTCTGGACCCTGTGAGTTCAGGGCATGGGCCCGTCCCACTGCCTCCACTTCCAGACCCAGGCACTGCTACTGCAGACTCGCTGTCAGAAACTTGCGCGGAACCCCTATCTTGCTGCTTCTCGTTGTATACGAGAGTCAGGACATTTCACGTTCTTAAACAATTTTCAAGAAATATTTCAGCACATTCGACTTTGGATATCTTGGGAAGGAAAAAAAAAGGTGTTATATATTCAGTTCTTTGTAGAGGTAGAGACCCTTTGTAAAGAAAGCAAGCCAATGGTGAGGACTTGAAGGTGGGATGCTGGTTTCAGACTACTACTGCCTCCCAGTGGTCCCCCGGGGTATCGCAGTACTGATGCTCCAACAGAGGGAAGAGCGTTCTAATGAAAAAATTCAGCAGATCCAACTTAATAATCCAAAACTGAAGAGCGCTTACCTGCTGTTTTTTGAGTAGTAGCACTGTTAGAAATGGGATGAGTATCTTCTGAGCAAATGTATTCTGGAATCCGCATTTTTATAACAGCTTTGCCAAATTATAAGCTGTGTAAAATAGGGAAAAATTTTCAGACCCCCCTCTGAGCATTAATTTCCTTTTCTTCAGTAGAGATAATGACACCCACCTTGCAAGGCTTTGTGAGAATTAAATGACTTGGTGTACTAGATTTCCCACCAAGTGCCTGGTACATACTTGGGCTCAATTAAATGGTAGCTATTTTCCTTTAAATGAAAGGGAGACTGGACAAACTGAATACATCCTGAAGCCAAAAGCAGAAAGATAATTTCACTGGTGTTCAGTAGGGGAAATATGATTAATTTTCCCTCTTCTCAGACAAATATTCACTAACACTGCAGACATTATGACATTTTAGTACAGAAATCAGAGTGGTCTTGAAAACTATAAAACAGCCAATGATGTAATTTCCCCCAAAGTGGATCATATTTAGTTTTCTTCTCAGAAAAAAAAAAAAACAAAACAGCAAGAGAAGAAGAAGAAAACAGAAATAGAGACTTGACAAGTAAAAAGAATCACATGGTTTTAACAGTGCCATGTAATGGAGTTCAACCAATAAATTATTTTTCCTTTCTTTTAGATAAATCTTCAAGGAAAACTCATGAGAAGAATGCTGGGGGTATTTCTTGGTTTGGATACCAGGTTGTGGCAACTTCCTTTCTTTTTAAAAGTTCTTTCAATTTGCTTTAAGTTGTTTTCTTAGCAATTTTATCACAAGGAGGAGTCGGGGGCGGGGGTGGGAATGCTATTTGGGGATCATCTTTCAAGAAATGATCTGAAATACTCCACAGAGATGAGCCAAATAAAATAGCATTTGAAAGGTAAGAAGCTTGAGTGGTAGGTTTTACAATCCGTATTCCAAGCACCCAGAACTTCCTGACAAGGGCATGCGCAAATTCTTCTTTTCACATGTTGATTACTACCTGAAATTGTGTTTGTCTTATCGCTTCCAGGATCCTAACAGCTGAGGGGTCAGAGGCACACTACCTAGAAAGGAAAGTTTTAAAGAAAGAGCATTTACAAACATGAACTCAAATACCCCATTTCAGAAAAATATAACAGATAGGCGGATGTTACATAAGCTCCAGGAATATTGTGTGTGTGTGTGTGTGTGTGTGTGTGTGTGTCTTCTGTAGCTAATTTGGACTGCGTACATGCAGAGCTATGTTTAAGCAAAACCAGTTACCATGGTGACACAGTATCCCATCTAAATGCAGTGTGTGACATCTAATTCTGTTTGTGTGTTAACTATTTAGCTGAAAACTGGAGACCAGCTTAGAAGCCCAACAGACTGACCAAGAACACCTCTCTAGGTTTCCTTATTTTTGCCCTGACTCTGTCCTGGTCAATCTCTTCTGTCTTCAGACAAAATATGAAGTTTTCTTCTGTATGTGATTATGGGTGAATACTTCTTTTTTCTTTTGAACCTGGCTGTACAACTTCAAAAAGAATCCAGAAAGGCTAGCCGTTTGGACAGAACTCCAACCTGCTAAGCAAGTCAATTCATTTTTAGAGAATTTCTTTGTTAGTTCTCATTAGAGGTAGCATTTTCGAAATAAATCCCTAATATTAGAGCTTGTTAGTCTCTCTAATTTTAGTCTTTTCCCTCCCACACCCAGTCACGAGTTCTTCATTTTAGAGTCATGCTCTCTGGCTGAAGTATGGGGAAGCTGTTTTATAGGAAAAAATGGAACATGAGTGCGTGTTGAAATAAACAAGAATATAGAAATTCCAATCTTTTAAAAATTATGTTCTAAAAACCTAATGTCTGATAAGAGCTCTTTCAATATTTATAAGAGCAAATTATACCCATTTTTTTGGTGATTTTGTAGTTAGGCACTTGCTGTTCTGTCTGATCAGTGGTAGGGGCAATTCCAGGAGAAACTATGAGAGAAGCTTAAGAGGCCCAATGAGTCCCTGACAAGAGCCAAGTCTTAGTTAACCAAGTCTTGGCCCCATGATCTGGGGGAAGGAATCACGTGGGCCATGAATTAAACACATAATGTCCAGCCAGCCTTCCTATAAACTTATTTAGAAGAACCAAATTTATTAGCTGAGTTTTTACCTCTTCTCCTTTTTCCACATTGTAGTAGATATTCTGATAAATTAAGCTTCCAAAAAACAGGTACTGGATGAACAGAGAATTGAGATGTTACACTTTATCATTGAAGAAGTGAAAAAAAAAATTATGGCCAGAAAGTCCAAGGAAGAGCAGTTATCTGTCGCTTCTGTGTGATGGATATAGTCTTCATTGACTGAAGTAAGTATCTGTTCTTGGTAATGCACTCTACTTAGTGCTATAGGAAATTAGATTAAAAAAAAAAGACTCTATCTGGCCTTTGAGCACTTGCAATCTAGTGTAGAAATAGGAATATAGAGTTTTGTGGCTAGTTATTAAGTGGTAATCTTTGTGACTTTCATGTCTACAGCCTTGGGAGTCCACTTATGTAAAAGGAGTAATTTGTGCTTATAAGACTATGAGCTGGGAGTCTTTGAATACCACAGATAATCACAGAATTCATTCTAAAAGTACTCAAATCATTTAAGTTAGGTGGTAACAGTATGAATTCTTGTGCCCTGTGGATGAATAGAGCTAATCTAGAGAGTGTTGGATGTAGGAGGTGTGCCGTGTGATTTCCTTTTTCTCTTTGTGTAAGTGTTTGTGAAAACCTATGATATGCCTGTTTCATTTGTTCACGCAGCTAAATAGTCATTTCCAAGACGGTGGAACAATTGCCTTTCTGGGAAGGAAGATTTCAGAATTGTTTTATTCCAAATTTGGGGGAAACGCTAATGACAGATTCACCATCCTTAGGAAAGTCCGACTGACTTTCCCCTGCTCGGGCCCAATTTATGTATGAGCAAGCTATGGTTTGGTTGAGCTCTTTTTAAAAATCCCTCTTCATTTTTAAATGACGGGACATAATTGCCATAAACCGTTCCCTCCCTTTGACCTCCATTTCCTTCTGATCTGAATCTCACTAGCACCCCTCTCCCACCAAAATGGAACTGTCTACTCAACAAGAACAATCACTGTTAGCACCTTGGTTTGTATCTTAAGATTTTTTTTTTTGCATATGCAATTACATATGTAAACATACATATTTTACCACTTCATTATGCCAGGAGGACCAGTACTGACACACTTACCTCTGGAGTCCCCAGGATGGAGCAAAGCGTTTCCTTTAATTTATGCCACCTGTCAGTTCAGACAGATCCCAGGTGGGACATAATCACAGAGATCCCATCCCTCTCACTCCGGTTCGCTCCTGCTCCTCCTCTACAAGCTCCCGGTCATATCTATAACTCTTATTGAAAACTTTGATGCTCAAGTGCTTAGATGTCACCTAGAGACAGAGAACAGGGCCTGCTCCTTCTTTCCTGAGCTCTACAGAGCTGGAGGGACCTGGAGAGCCTTCCAGTCTTCAGAATGAAATACCCACAAACCAAACCAGTACTTTTCGGGTTCGTAGTGACGGTTTCTCCTGGCAAATATTTGTATGTTATGCCCAAAAATCTTTTTATCATGTCTCAGCAAGGACCACTCTCCCTTAATAAGACATGGCAAGAGCAGGGAGTGTCAGGAGAGGAAAAGAAAGGAGAGAAGAGGCTCCCGAGTGTTATCCAGAAATAGTTGTCCCCTGCCCCCCCCACCACACATTAAAGTATAAAAAATGGAATCATCCTATGTAGAGTATTCCATGTTTTATCCATATTTTTTATTTCATGGAGAATATTTAAAGGTCAGGATAGTTTTGATGGTTTATAAAATTCAACTGTATGAATGTTATCACTTTTTTATTTAACAAATCTCCTATTTTGGGATATTTAGTGTCATATTTTTTAGTATATTAAATAATGTTGCAAAGAGAATTTTTGTATGCATAGCACACATACTTGAATTAGTGTATCTGTAAGATAAATTTCTAGAAATGGAATCGTTGGCTCAAAGTCATGCACATTCTAAAATGTTATGTGTATTGCCAAGGTGATAAATGATGCCGAGAGATTCCAGTAGTATGCTTGATGGAGCATTCAGGATGCTTATTTTAATTATTAATTACCAAATAAGTTCCTAAAGATGTGGTTTATTAATCTGGGACAAAGGAAGAGATTAAATAAGGAGGTGGGAAATAAGCAAACCCTCACCAAAACATCCTGGATTCTTAGGTATAATTTTGCTTTACAGATAATCATCCTGTTGACTTCACTCTGAAAGCTCTCTTCTTTTGATCTCAATGCCATGTATTTTTAGTAGTATCTCTTATTGGTTAATCTGCCAAGTAGTCCATCAGTCCGTCCATCCATCCATCCATGCATCCATCCACCCATCCAGCATTAATTAGGCTTTTTGTTTGGCTCTGTATTTTACAAGCAAATGCAATTGCTTGGGAACAAGATATACCTGGTCTTAACCTTCAAGAAGCTTATTATCTTACAGATGAGTATTAATAAATACATTAATTAATTATAGCTTAGATGAGTGACACAAGGGAAAAATACTAGGTGCTAAAAGAGCATATAGTAGAGAAATCTAACTGAAGAACACTTCTTTGACAGTCATCTGCTGACTTCCCTTTTCCACATTTTTAATAACTTTAGCACTTGACTCCTACCCTCTATCATTATCCTTGTTGTGTTCAACGCCTAAAACCCTGACTCACAGTTTTTTATTTCTACCCTTCTTATTCCATCAAACTTATTTTCAGCAACTCTATACAATAGCCTCGTTGTAAAACTCCAAGATCCGGAATGGTTTTACCACTATGTTTTCACGTTCTGATACTCTTTCACGATGACTGCCTCCTTTTCTCACCCCTACTGAACATACTCTTATTCTTGCTAGAATTGCACAACTTCAATGATTATTTAGAATGTAAGTGTTCTACATGCAATTGTCTCATGTACTCTTCCCCCAAATCCTAGGAAAGAGTCACTACTGTCTTCTCATTCAATGAATATAGAAATATTAGAGAATTTAGACTTATCCAAGGCCATCTAGGTCATCGAGTGACTTGAAATAGGTCTGTTTGACCTGCAGGCTAGGGCTTGTAGCTCATATGACAATCTAAGTCAACTATCATTTCAGTTTGGTTATTTATAAAATAAACCAATGAGGATGAAGTATAACAGATTGAAAAATAGAGGCAATTTATTCACAGTGTAGCCTTTTAAGATTTGATAATTTTTTAAAATTATTTTGGGGTTGGGGCAGAGGGAGAGGGAGAGAGAATCTCAAGCAGACTCCCTGCTGAGTGCAGAGCCCTGCAGTGGGGCTTGGTCCCAGAACTCTGAGATCATGACCTGAGCCAAAATCAAGAGCTGGCAGCTTCATTGACTGAGCTACCCAGGTACCCTTAGCCTTCTGAGATTAAAAAAAAAAGCTCTGACGATATTAACGGGACTTACAACCTTCTTACTCCATATCTGGTAGTTCCGGGAGGTGAGCGCTCATACAGGAGGCAGAAAAGTCAAGTCAGTGTGTCTGCTGCATCCCATGTGCTTTGTCAAATTAACCATCGGTGATGTGAAAACTATTGATACAGGGACCTATTAATAAGTGTTACTGGCACAATGGAGATTTCCCCTTTTCTTTATGCTGATTAAATTTGCCAAATACTTTTGTCTTAGCATCTTAGAGAATAGCAGCCTATTTTAATTTTCCTAATGAATATAGCCTCACTGTTAGTCATCTCACTTTAGTTTTGTTTCTATTCGGTTGCATTGCATTTTTAAAAATATTGGCTTATTTATGTCTCTTTTCATAGGGATAGACTCTAAGAGGAGGGACTTTCTCTGTCTCCTGTTTTTTACCTGTCATCTCAATAGTGCCTGTTGAATACATCTGTGGAATTAAATATAACCTAGGATCTGGCAACTGACAAAACCAAATTTTAAAAAATATGCATTTGTCCATTCACCATACTTTACTATTATTATTTTGTTCATCTCACAAATGTATTTTTTGAATCTTGACTACATTCTGGGCCCTGTGTTAGGTGCTAGGAAAATAAAGATAAATTAGACACAGCTTTGTCCTGGTGGCCTCGCAAAAAGACATTGATTGACAGAAAATTAGACAGAAAAAGATGTTATATTGCACTAATGAAAAGCAGTTCATAAGAATCTTGTTGAAACCCTGGGGAAGATAAACACTGAAAAAATCTGTAACAAAAAAGAGACTACAAGTTGGTTATTTCTAATTTAAGACATGTACCATTTCATTTTTGCCTAGGTTTTGTGATTTGTTTAGTGCCTTTGTTTTATTATTAATGGATATTATAAATATACTTTTGTATAAGATCTCAAAGATGTCAAAATTCACTTTTCTAGGCAATTTTATTATTTAAGAGTAGAATGAATGATGGCTAAAAATAGAAGGTAAGGGCACATAGGCTCAAAACTAATAGAAGTTGATGTCTTGCACAAAGATGGAACGAGGTTGATGTTCTTGATCAGCTAATATTTCTCCTCTCTAAGGTCACCCAGGGAAGCAGCTTCCTTCTTTTGATTTCACCATTCTTTAGAACAATAGTTCAGATCAGTGGCTCTCCAAGTGTGGTCCCAGGACCAGTGAGACTGGCATCATCTAGGACCTTATTAGCAATGGAAATTCTCAGACATCATCCTAGTCCTATTGAATACAAAGTATAGGGGTGAGGTCTAGTGATTAGCACTTTTAAAAGCTCTCTGGATGATTCTGATCCATGGTAAAGTGTGAAGCCTTGTGGAGCCCCACACTGTGTCCATCTAGTAAGTGGAGGGGATAAAAGAACACCGGCTTCATAAAAGTCTTGACCCAGAAATGTCTCACATGAGTTACTTCCTCCACATTTTATTGTATAGAAATACAATAATGATGTAGCCACAGAATCTCTTCTATGGAGTTGTAAATGCAAACTCACACGCTATATAGGAGATTTGGGCTTTGGGGGCTGAGGTATGGCTGCAGAGGGATGATCTGAAACGGGATACTGAGGGCTGGTTCCAGAAGATCTGTATGCTGTGTGATGGCCCTAATACGATTCACTAGATACTGGCAAGATTTGGGGACAGAAAAACTTATTTTTCATATTGATGATCACTAATGGGAGAGTATATCTTGTTTGAATAATGTTGTGTAAACAAGTGGCAAGTGGGAACGATGGCTCCACCCTGAAGAATAATTTTTAAAAAGCAATGGGGCAAGAAGAGAGACTTGCAGCTGCTGAAGAAGAGAGCAAGCCAGTTTTGTTTGTTTGTTGAGGGGGTGGAAGAGGATGTGGAACTGAGGAAAACAAGTTAAAGATGAGCAAGTGTCAAGCTCGTTGAAAGGCCTTCTTGAAAGACAGATTCCCTGGCCCCAGCCCTGGAGTTTCTGATTCAGTAAGTCTGGGGTAGAATAGGGGACTTGGCATTCTCTAAGTTCTCTGGTGATGCTGCTCTTGCTCTTCAGGGAGCCTCACCCATTAAGGATGATAAAAGGAGCCTTTCAGATGAAACCCGGATTTGGGGAAAATCCTCCTTGCCCTGGGGCTTTTTGGCAGGTGTTCATGTGAAGTGCAGGCCAGAGTAGTTTTCTTTTTGCTGGCAAAGTCAGATGTGGGCTCCCAGACTTGAGGGTTGGAGAAGAGATGTTGGCTGTTCTCCAGAGGAAAAAACAACTTTGCACCTTGAGGGAACGTTTATTAATCCTCATTATACCAGCAGTTCTTCTTGTAGTGGGAATAAGGAGCTAAAGGTGTAGCTCATTTCATTAATTAGACAATCTTTTTCAGTCACAGAAGTATTTTATGACTTTTTTCCTTTCTCACCCTACCTGTCAGTAAGGCTGATCATTTTCAAATATACACAGACATAGGTATATAGATGTAAACACACACAGGCGTGCGCACGCGTGCACACACACACACACACACACACACTTCAAGTCCCTTCTACCTTCAGAAGGAAAGCTACTAAGACATCAACTTTCACTGCAGCCAAGTAAATGCATTAGGAACAGGAAATTATCTTGCTTAATTTACTTGTCTCCTATAAGATAGCTTGCCTAATAAGTATGATTTTTCCTGCAGTTTAGGCTGTCTGTGAATTCATTGAATCCAATTGCTCTTCCTGCCTTCCGATCTCTCTTTGTTGCTTCTGAATTAAAATTCCGTGTTAGCTGCAGCCCGGTATTTCTGCAAACTGTAAGAGGTGTGCATTTTCCTTGCGTCTTATTGTTATTATGATATTAATTATACTATACACTCAACTGAATGTCAGCAGTGTCCCAGGAATTGTACTGAGCAAAGATTTTGACAAGGTCCCTGTCTAGGGATTATGTAAAAGCCATTCAAGTAGAATTGAATTAACATATGACTTAGTTTAGAGTGGCTGAACTTGAATATTGATTGATTCTTTGGATGAAAAGTGAGTGTGGGAGAGCAAAAGAAATGAACTCTAGAAATTTCAGGCTCTAGTTTTCTATCATGTCCCATGATTCTAAGTAAGAACTCGATTGCATCAGATAGTTTGTGTTTATCATTTTATTTCTTGGAGTTGAAATAGTAGGATGCAGGGACCCAAATTGGGAGTAGGGAGTGGGAATGATGTCTGATATCCTCATCACACCTTTTTTTCAGACCAAATGTGTTCAGGCTTCTTAGGTTTAAATTCTTCGTTCTGTTTGTCTGTTACAGGTGCATGAGAGGTAGCGTTTTGTTTCATGTTAAAACAGGTTTGAAAGTCTCTCTACCTTCCTGGGCCACTTCTCCCACCTTGTTTGTTTGTTTATTTATTTATTTATTTTTACTGAAGTTTATTACATATAAAAGAGGGTACATAAAGTGCGTTGATTAGAAATGCATGGGCTGATCTATTTTTCCTGTCTATACACCTATGTGATACCCAGCTCAAGACAGAATATTCTCATAACAAAGAATTTTCCTCATTTTTTCAGTCAGTACCTCCCCCAAAAGTAATCACTACTCTGATTTCTATGTTCTAACATCTTGAATTAGATCTACACGTTCTTGAACTTAATATAAATAGCACCATATAGTGTATTTTTTTGGTGTCTGTTTCTTCTGATCACTATAATGTCTGGGACAGTATGTGGTTGACTGTGGTTGTAATCTATTCTTTATTTTACGAACACATGTAATTCATTTACCCATTTTCTTACTATTGGATGTGGGTTGTTTCCAGTTTGGGATGTTATGGCGAAAGCTGTTATCAATATTTTTATACATGTTTTTGGTGGTCATATGAACTAATTATTCTTGAATCATGGAATCAGCATAAGATTAGCTCTAATTTGTAATGGCCGTATTCTGAATTATTTTACTAATTTATGCTTCCTCCAGCAATGTTTCACAATTTCAGTTGCTTCACATTCTCCTCAATGTTTGGTATTATTAGTTTTCAAAATGTTAGCTATTCTTGTGGGCATGTATTAGTATCTCATTGTCAACTTAGTTTTTTGTTTTAATCAGTTAACGAAACTTCTAGATTAAATGGAAAAGAATTCTTAAGGTTGTTTAGAAAATGTCAGTTTAATCAGCTATCAATATTTTAAAGCCGTGAGAGACATCTACATAGTTATTAACTGGGCAGTTCCGTGACAACTGGTGAGCTGAGATTCACACAAGAAATAATAATAATTATTAAATGTGTGCTAGGTAACAAATAATTTGCTGAAGTATTTATTGTTGTGACTGTGATACAGTAGTATCATTGTTTCTAAACACACCACAGTTTGGGGTGCTTTCAGCCACTAATGTAATCTGGATGTCCTCACCTGATCTAAGTGTACTTCTTTAATGAACCCCACAGTCTTTAGAGGCCCAAGCATTTACTCTGAGAACAGAACCCACAAACTAAACAAGATAATTTTTTTCTGAGAAGCTGCTATCAGCATTTTGGTACAATTTTTGGTGATCATATACTCTTGAGTCATTAACTTTTTTCAAGTAATTTCATTTAGAAAAATTGTCTTTGTGCCATAATGGGAAAGTGAAACAAGGAGGTGTTTTTCTGTATTAATTGCTTCAGGGAAAAGGCTGTTCTTTATTCTCCATTGGGTATTTTTTGGAGCCTTTTCCAGCTTACCCTTCTCCTGGGTGTCAGAGTATGGGCTGACCAGTCCTGAGACACCGCAATCTCACTTTCAACACGTGGTGTTTGGAAATCAAGATTTCCGGGTTGGATTAGAGGCAAACAAAACTTGAAGGAAGAGGACCACATCTCAGCTGAGGCAGTTCTGCAGTTTCTTTGTTCAAGTCTTTTGACAACTTCTTTTGATGAACAAATACTGAGTAGGGAAGAGCAATGGGACAATAAGTGGAAAAACAATGGAATACTTTCGAGTGGCTTTTTTAAAACATCCTTAACAATCCTCAGTATGACTTCTGTTTGTGGCTGAACCAGAAACGCTGAGGCCAGAAAAGAAAGGGGATCACAGACACACAAGAGAAAACTGCTTTAGCAGTATGTGGTGTTGAGGTCCAACATAGAAGTGTAATATAGTTAATAAGTACCAAGACAATTCAATGGGGAAAGAATAGTATTTTCAATAAGTGTTGACAATGGGGTATACACATGCAAGAGAATGCAGCTGGACTCCCACTTCACAACATATTAGAAAATGAACTGAAAAAGGATCAAAGATCTAAGTGTAAGAGCTAAAATTATAAAGCTCTTAGAATAAAACAGAGCCCTAAATCTCTGTGACTCTGATTTGCACAATGATTTCTTAGATTTGACACAAAAGTACAAGCGACCAAAATAAAAATAGATAAATTGGACTTCATCAAACTTGGAAACTTTTGTTCAAAGCACTCTATGAAAACGTGGAAGACAACCCACAGAATGGGAAAAAATATTTGCAAACATATATATAAGGGGCTAGTATCCAAAATGTATAATGACTCAGCTAATGACTAAAACACAAATAACCTAATTTTTAAAAATTGGCAAAGGATTTGAATAGACATTTTCCAAAGAAGATATACAGATGGTCAATGAGCACGTAAAAGTATGATCAACATCATTAGTTATTAAAGAACTACAAATCAAAATCAAAGTGAGATTCTATTTCATACCTATTACAATGGTTAGAACTAAAAAATCTAATTACAGCAAGCATTGGGAAGAATGTAGAGAAATAAGGACCCTCTCACACATTACTGATGAGAATATAAAATTATATAGCTGCTTAGAAAAAAAAAAAAGTTAAACGCAGAGTTTCTATATGACCCAGCAATTTCATTCCTAGGTATATACCCAAGACAACTGAGCATCTATCCATACAAAAACTTATACAGGATATTCATAGCAGCAATATTTGTAATAGCCAAAAGTATAAACCAAATGTCCATCCATTGATGAATGAATAAAAAAATGGTATATGTATGCAATAGAATATTATTCAGTCATATAAATGGACAAAAAGGGGCACCTGAGGGCTCAGTTAGTTATGCGTCTGCCTTAGGCTCAGGTCATGATCCCAGGGTTCTGGGATCCAGCCGTACATTGGGCTCCCTGAACAGTGGGGTGTCTACTTCTCTCTCTGACCCTTCCCCCTCTTGTGATCTCTCTCTCTCTCTCTCTCTAGTAAATAAATGACATCTTTTTAAAAAAAGGGGAAAAATCTGGTGAATGTTACAGCATGGATGAACTTTAAAAACATGCTAAGCGAAAAAAAAAACATATACAAAAGATGATATTATGATTCCTTTTATACGAAATACTCAGAATAAGCAAATCCAGAGAGACAGAAAGTAGATTAATGGTTGCCAGAGAAGAATGTGGAGTGATTGTTAACAGATATAGTATTTTGGGGTGGATTCTATTCTTCTGGAATTAAATAGCGGTAACAGTTGCATAACTTTGTGACTATATGAAAGTGTTGTCAGGGACTGGGGGATGGAGGGAATAGAAGGAGGGTGGTAAAAGGATACAAACTTTCGGCTGTAAGATGAATAAGATCTAAGGACCTGATGTACATGGTTACAGTAGCTGATAACACTGTATTATACAGCTGAAACGTGCTGAGAGAGTAAAACTGAAGTGTGGTACGTGTTTTCACTTAAGAAAGAGACACGTGAGTTGATAAATGTGTTAAAATTAACCAGATGGGGTGAATACTTTCAAAATGTACACGTATAGCAAACCAAACCACCACAATGTCTGCTTTAAAAATCTTATACTCTTACATGTCAATTATAGCATAATAAAACTGGGGACAGTAAATGTCATCCCCATTTCTCCCCAAGGAAAGAAGTTAGTGCAAGAGACTGGTTGCTTCCGTGTGTTATGGACACATTAATGGAGAGAGTACGGTGCCAGAGGAAAAGGGAAAGGGGAGAGGGAAGGGGAGGAGATGAAAAGGGAGTGACGGGAGAGGGTAGAGAGGTAAGGGGAGAGAAAAACCTCAAACTTTCTCAACAGATATTTAAAATAAAGTGAATAATCCAAATTGTCCCCCATCCACTTTCTTCTAATTCCAGATGTTCTAAATTCTAAATCAACCAGAGATGTATTAATTATAAATATGACCAGTGTTAAAGTCAACATACTGATTTTCGTTTTATTCCTTTTTAACAGTACAGGTGAGGTTTTCATTGTCCATGTGCATTTTTAGTACACTGGGCATATGTGTAAACATTGTATAACACACAAGACTATTTTTTAAGACTTTGAATGTTATTTGACAGGTATATTTTGATAAAAGTTTTATTCTTATTATATTTTTGCTTCTGTGACACACTATTGGGCATATATATGATTTCCTTGGATTCCACATAAGAAAAAAAGCCTCAGACAACTAAAGCAAAATGTGATTTGCTTTTACCCTGGTTTCCAGGAATGCATCGGATAGAATTGAGATGCCAATGAAATGAACATGAAATTGGAATAAATTGAAGGAAAGGCAGGCCACTGCTTTTAGATTCAGGGAATTCCAGAAGGAGAGACTCTGGGCACCCATGTGTTGATGCTGGAAGTGCAGGGGCTGCCTCTCTGGGCAGTTGGGTGGCAGGAGAAAGAATGAGCTTGTCATGAGGTGCACAGATTTTTTTTTTTTTTTTTTTTTTTTTTTTTTGGTTTGGAGGCAAGTGAGTAGTGATTAAAACAAAATGATATCTCTCTCCATTAATAGCTTCCTCATCTACAAATCCTATTGGCCTTGTGAAATTAATTGCCATTATTAATTACCAACAACTCTGGAGGAAGACTTGTTATTTTCACATTTTAATGAGTGATTGCTTTTACTGGAAAGGCGGTTTTGTGCTGCAAGTCTAGAATTGCTGTGTTTTACTGCCAGAATGAATGTCGGAGGGTGATTCATCTCCATGCAAAGGAAATGGTCAGTTTATTGGACGTTTCCTCATTTCATTGCTATGACAATGTCACATCTGCATTATGAGTAATCAAATATATATATATATGTATATATATATACATATATATATATATATATATATAATATTATGTTTCCAAGAGTGTAAATTTATCAGCGTAAACCTAATGGTTCATGATATTTGCCAAAGCTTCCTGGAATGTACTTTGATGAAGGACACAAAAGATGTTGTTGACTTGATTACTTTACAAATAATATCAGTGATCGTACTCTCTTGATTTCTTTTTTAAGGGTTCTTAGAGGTCCTGAATCTTTCTAGGGAGTTGGAATGATGAGACTGTCTTCAGGGCAGGTAAAGAGGGATGACACAAACAATGCAACAGCTGAGCAGTGGGGGCATGGGCTGGGGCTGGAGCTTCAGACCATCTTAACACCAAGTTCCACAAACCCAGTGGCCAAACCCAACAAGAATGTTTGTAAGCCCATGTTACCAAAGTGGTAAAGATAATAGTATCACTTAGGAAACTTGTCTTTGTTTTCACCTTCATACTTTATTTATTTATTTATTTATTTATTTATTTATTTTTTAATTTTAATTTTTTTTATAAACATATTTTTATCCCCAGGGGTACATGTCTGTGAATCGCCAGGTTTACATACTTCACAGCACTAACCATAGCACATACCCTCTCCAATGTCCATTACCCCACTCCCCTTTCATAACCCCCTCCCCCCAGGAACCCTCAGTTTGTTTTGTAAGTCAATCAGAGAAAGACAACTATCATATGATATCCCTGATATGAGGAAGTGGAGATGCAACATGGGGGACTAGGGGGGTAGAAAAAGAAGAAAAGAAACAAGATGAGATTGGGAGGGAGACAAAGCATAAGTGACTCTTAATCTCACATACTTTATTTTATTCGCAACAGTTTCTATCCTATAGCCAATATACAGACACCAGAGAATAGTGACTTAAAAATGTCCAAAATAATATATGTTTATTGATAAATATGAGGAAATATAATTAAAAAATAATGGCGTGGGGAAGAAAAGAACTAACCTATTTTGGAAAATAGTATTTTTAAAACAAAAGACCAAAAGAATTGTATATGCATGCTGTCTTCTCATTGGTAATTATTATTTTCTCATAGCAATATGGATTAGCAATTCTGAGGGATGCATTTTGGGTATACTAGGATTGCACAAATAAGTGAAACATACTGTAGATTATTAAAGCCACATTACTTCTGGTTGGAGAAAAATGTTACAAATAAGAATAGGCTAAAATGAACCCTGTGGTGTTGAATTGAAATTGAAGCCATCAATATGAACATGGGGTTTTTAATATATTTTTACAGATAGTTACAAAGATAAACATGGATGTGCATATGTATATGTGATTGATATTACATACATATATTTTTTAATCAGTCCACTGAATGTGCCTAGAAAAAAGATGACTCCAGCAACAATGGGCATGTCTATTGCCAGACCTTGGTTTCTAAATACCATTCTCCAATAAAAGAAACCAGGTCTCTGGAGAAATCATTGATTCCCATAGTGGGTTAGGGAAAACACAAGCTCTTAGAATATATTTTTGTACCAGAAAATAAGGAAGTGATTGAAAAAGAATGGATTGTATTGAAAGGACACAGGAGCCACACTAAAGGAGCTACCGGTGACCAAACCTGGAAAAAAATAGATGACAGTATTGAATTATAATGGATAGACTAAGATGAATTATCTACAACCCACATAAATATAAATAAGTAAATCAGACAAATAGGAAAATGGGGGAGAAGAGAAGTAATTCTTTCTTACAGATGAATTCCAATCATCAATGTAGAAGATGCAAAGGAAATACAAACTTTATTAGGTAAACCCCCCCCCACCCCGTAATAACTGTAGACACAGTCCGTGGATGGTTGCTAAATTAGTGGGTAAAAGTTTTAGGAGAAACAGGCATATGCATAATTTCAAAAGGTCTTACACAATATATTTATTAAATACAAAGGGAAAACAGGGAGAAACTTAGCAAACACCAAATTAAAATTATTAATGTTAATATCATCATAATTAAGATCTATCAACATCAGGTATACTATGTTATGATGCAGAGGATACCAATTTGTGACAACCTTGCCAAAAATGTATAACTTCAATTTAATTATGAGAAGATATTCGTTAAACCTAAATTGACAAACAATCTGCTAAACCATTGACCAGCAGTCTTCAAAAGTGTCAAGGTCAGGAAAGATAAGACTGGGGAACTGTCACAGATTAGAGAAAACTATGAAAACATGACTATTAAATTCAACGTGGTATCCTCGTTTTGGTCCTGGAACAGAAAAAGGACATCGGTGGAAAAATTGGTGAAATTTGAATAAGGTCTGTACTTTAGCTTATAGTATGTACCAGTATTAATTTCCTGGTTTCAAAAATTATACTCTGATCATGTAGGATATTAACATTAGGGGAAGCATGGCAAAGACTATATAGGAAGTCTACATAGTAGTAGTCTTTCTATAACATCTCTGTAAATTTAGATTTATCTCAAAATAAAAATAAAAATACAATTAAAACTATGTGAAGTCCCATCACTGGAAAATGCTAATATGACTCTTCATGACTTGTTCCTATGTGTGTACATATTTTAAACAACAAAAGTTATTCCTTGGTGGTTGAGAGTACAGACTCCGGAATAAGAGCCCCAGTTCTCCTACATACGAGCTTTGTTACCTTGGAAAACTTACCTTGTACCTGTAGCTTATTGGAACAATAGGAAGAGTGATGATAGTAGCACTCTTACAGGACACTGTGAAGATTACATGAGTTTTGTTTTTTTAAAGATTTTATTTATTTATTTGACAGAGAGAGAGAGACCACAAGTAGGCAGAGGGACAGGCAGAGGGAAACAGGGAAGCTGGCTCCCTGCTGAGCAGAGAGCCTGATGCAGGGCTTGATCCCAGGTCCCTGAGACCATGACCTGAACTGAAAGCAGAGGCTTAACCCACCAAGCCACCCAGGTTCCCCAAGGTTACATGAGTTAATACAGTTGAAGCACTTAACACTATAACTAGCACACAATAAATTCTCAATAAAGTCTAGCCATTGTAAATGATGGCTTACCATTTGGAACTGTGGACTAGGTAAGTATATAAGGACACTAGCATGTGTTTAATGGCATGTGTGAAATATTTGGATAGGTAAGAAACATTCCTGGACCAAAGGAAGTAAAATCCTAGTTGCAAAATTCTAGAATTACACAATGAAGCATTAATAGAATTACCTTGCCTTTTGCCTAACTGGAAAGTATTGAGGTTGAACTTCTTCTGTTACCAGTTCAGACTCTAAGTGTAACTATACAACCACAATTGATTTGTATTTATTTTCTTCTTTAATAGCATGAACATTGCATTTAAACAATTATAGGGTATGATTACACAGAAATGGTGTAATAAGAACCAAGTATGTTTGATACCTACTGACTTTCTGAAAATTCAGAAACAACAGGGAATCAAAACAGAAACAGAGAGGATAAGCCTTTCTATTGCCAGAAGCCATAATCCAACAAGTCTGGAAATCCTTTGCCTCAATGTGACATGCTGAATTAGCTGACCCCAAAGGGCAGCATCTCTAATAAGCTGAGTAGATTTTGAGAATCTGGTCAGCCTTCTTGGAAGTTAGTGTACATAGAGCCAATGCTAGAACCCTGTTCAATGACCTTTCCCAAATCTTCAAGTGAATGGTGGTGCATTGAAATGAGGAAAAGCAAAGTGACTTCCTGTCTGGAAAAAGACTGATAGTCCATTCTGTGAGTTAGGCTTACTGGAGACATTTAGACCCTCATGTTTAAGCTTTGTAAAGATTAAAACAGCAGCAATATCATATTTCTGGCTTTTTTCTTTGTCATCCATCCCATCCACATTGTTCAGGCTAACGCATTATTGAGCAGATGGGCCATGTTTTGATTATAGGAAAACATAATAACAAGTAAGTGTGAGACCAAATTGGTAGAGAAAGAAATTTCAGAGGTATCGCTATATGTTGAAATCTCCTTACCTTGAGAGAGAATTTATCTTTAAAGCCCAATGGCATGTTGGGAACACAGTAGATTTTACCCAGCCGGTTCTTCAGGGAAATGCTAGAAGGGTAAGCTCATAGGTGATGAAGTAAATATTTATCCATAATTAACACAAGTTCATGTAGCTTTTGTTACAATAAATTGCTTTCTGTTTTTCTTTCCTCATTTGGTCTTCTATAAGTCCATAAAATGCCAATATTGGAAAGAGTTATATCACTAAATTTTACTTTTAACTGGTGTCACAGAAACCTGGTAACCCCCCCCCCCAACTGTTTTTAATTAACTTCCCCACAGTACATGGAGTATGTCGACTCCAGCTCTGAAATACCTATCTCTATTCTTCTGGATTCTACTTTCTCCTTTCCCACTCTCTTTATCTTTTCTCCTCTGCACTATGCAGCACACTCAAATAGTCTTCCTCCTTTTATCCCCTTCCTTGCTGTGAGCTGTTTTTTAAGTTACAAATAATTATGGCATTTATCTGCATTGGATTCTTTGATAGGTCTCCATTTCCTACAGATTGAAATCCAGCTTCTTAGAATGACTTACAAGGATTTTCACAATCCCGTCACAACCTGTCTTTCTTGTCTCACCTACCAAAATTATACTTCATATCTTTTGCTAAGTGACACACACCATATCCATCCTTTCATGCCTCCATGTCTTTGTGCTGCTTGCTCCTTCCAACCAAATTGCCTTCTCCCTTACTTCTGCAATTACAACTTGCTGGTATTCGAATCATCCTTTCTAGCCCAGCTTGAATGTATTTTCTTTGATGCACTCCTCTCTATTCTTACGCAGTTTGAATTAATCATTCATTCTTATTGCTCTATTTATACAACTACTACAGAGCATATCATAGAACATCATATTTAATTGTGCGTTTAGAGTATGAGTTCCCTGAAAGCAAGCTCCATGTATTACTCATGTTGGTTTATCCCAGCTTTTCTATACTTAGTAGGAATTTAATGAATGTATGTATGAGTAAATGAATAGACAAATAACGGTGACCCAGAGGCTCAGGTACTCCTCAGACAGGAAAATTTAGACTAAACTGATTGAAATTTGGAAAACACTGTTCTTCAATCCATGGGACCATCCCTTGCACTGTGGACATTAAGCCTTTTTAAATAGTGCTTTGTGGTTGTCATGACAATCTAAAACACTGCCAGCCACACATTACTCCCTACCTCCTATAAGGGTGGTACTTTCCTGGTTGTAAACAATTGCTGGCTTGGCCCCTTCTTTGTGTTTCATAAGAAATCCAGATAGACTTGTGACCTTATAAAGAAAGAGCTGAGGAGTAGAACACCACACATTGCACATACTTCTCCCAGTCCTCTGGCGACACCTCTTCATTTCCCCTCCAAACTTCACCCTTCCAACACTTGATCCCTTTACTGACTTCTGTTCTACAGGAAGCATTATCCAGTCCCTCTCATGCTAATTCCTTTTCTTTGGAAAGTGGCCCCATGTGAATGGTCTGTCTTCTCTTTCCTGATATTCTTTGGAAAGCTTTATTCTTGTAGTATTAAAGCAAATAATACATATCATGCTAATAATCAAATTATGGTTCTAAATTTCCTGTAGGCATTCTCAAATATTACTAATAAGTTCTTGGGGAAGAACTTATTTCATATATATATATATATATATATATATATATATATATATATATATACATATAGATAGATAGATACCCTATTTAGGAGCCTATTATGAACTGAATGTTTGTGTCCCCCAGGATCCTCCCCAAATTCATACCTTGAAGTCCAAAAGCCCAGTGTGGCTGTATTTGGAGATGGTGCATTTAAGGAACTAATAAAGGTTAAATGGGGTTATAAGGTTAGGCCCTGATCCAACAGAATTAGTGCCTTTATGAGAAAAGACACCTGTGTTTGCTCCCTCATTCCCTCTCTCTGTGTACACACCAAGGAAAGGGCATGAGAGTATGCAGCTAGATGATGGTTTTGAATGATCCAAGAGAAGAGATCTCAGAATTGCTGACCCACAATGAGAACGTGATGGCCAAAGTGGATTAAGTGAAGTCCACGATAAGATTCCAGATGAGGAGGGTGCTTTGTCTGGCAGCGGTTGCTGGCCTCGTGGAGATGACAGATGATGAGCTTGCATATGACATCCACTTAGCTGTCACTTTCCTGGTGTCATTGCTCAAGAAGAATTGGGAGAATGTCTGGGCTTTAACATTAAAAGCACCACGGGCAAGCCCTAACACTTGTACTAAGGCACACTTAATCAACCCTCGTGCTGCCATTACCTGTCTGCCTGTGCAAGCCAGAGGGAGGTGCTTTCTGAGCTGATGTTGCATGCCATATCACTTTGCTGATGACAGCAGTTTCTGGCACCCAGGGATGGGGGTCCTTTTCTCCATAGTGCAAACCAGGAAGTACGTTCCATCTACCTTCAAAACCATGCAGTCTTATTTATTATTTATTATTTATTATTATATTATTATTTATTATAACTTACAACATGCAACATGAGGGCTGCTAACCAAGACTGAAACATTCCCGAACCTTGAGAGGGGCAGATGTGGACTAGGACTCCAGCCTCCAGTGCTCCCACTGCTTACTAGTGGAGAGAGGGGTAGGACCTTCTCATTGAGGATGTTGACTCAGCCCTTGGCAGCATGCTTTCCGTATGGTCTGCAGTCGTTTCCCTTTATGCCATGGGTTCTTTCTATGGGCTTTTTGTTTTGTTTTATCCGTCTAAATCATGGATTTGGGCTTTTGTTCTGTAGGGATCACAAGGAATGTTCCAGATGGAGATTGTTCCAGATCTTAGATTCTTCAGATGGGAGTTGTCTGAAACCCTGACTGATCTAGAATTTGCTTGTCTGACCCCAAACTGCATACTCTGTATTCAGGGTAGTAACTTACTGTGTGAAATGGTTAGGAATACACAAGTAGGAGACCTGTGCAATATTGTAATTCATCAACCCTATTTTCTAGGGGACCTTAGCAAATGGGTAAAATCAGGCTGTGGAAACTTCCAGGTCCTTTGTCTTCCAGGTAGACTCTGCCCTCTTCCTGACCTGAGACAGTTTCCTGTTGGAGTTCTGCCTCCAGTGCCTAGTACTGGAAGTCAGTTTTTGGTGTGGTGGAAAATACCTACGATTTAGCTTTTGACTTGAATCTGCTTCATTGAACTTTGGTAAAGTAACAAGTTCATACCTCCCTCTTTTAATACAGCACAAAGGCTAATCCAAAGCATAAATAAAAATGTTACACCTTCTCAAAACAGGCTTGAACCATGAAGAATACAAGGTTTACACACACACAGAGAGAGAGAGAGAGAGAGAAGAGAAACCCATGTTGCTGGCATCTTGATTTTGGACTTCCAGCCTCCAGAACTGTGAGAAGGTAAATTTCTATTGTTTCAGTCACTTGTGGTATTTTGTTATGGCAGCCCAAACAAAGCACCACAGGGTCCAGTATTCCTTAGTGTCAGGCTTGAGAAAGCCGACTAACTTCCCTTAATTAGGATATAATTGTACAGAAGTCCAAATCACCTTCCTTCTCACCCAAGCCCTGCCCCTGAGGTCTCATTCTCATGCCCTAAGCTTCTCTGCAAGTCACTGCTTGGTGCATACTTGCTTCCTTCCCATGTTATTATTCTGTGGCCTATCTGGCTGGCCTCAGCTGTGTATCCTCATATTGATTGTTTCCTGCCTCACAGATTGTGCTCAGTCTTGGTTTATGGGACTTAAGATTGGGACTTCAGAATCCCTGCTCCCACAGGCATTTTTCCACCTTTCTGATCATCTGCATGAGGGCTTGGTGTGTGTTGGTATAGTGAGGTAGAAAAAGTCAAAGCCTAACTTCAAAGAGTGCTGGGCAGTGTGCTGAGATCCAAGGAAGAAAGTGTGAATAAAAAGCTGTATGAGCTCATTTTTCAGTAGGGCACTCTGATGACCAAGAAAAGCACCAACTTTTCTGCCTTAGGAGAACTAACCTTGACTACCAGTTCACTAGCAGTTGTGCTGGTGTCATAGGTGGTAGGTCACAAAAGCTTGATTAAGGGTCCTGAGGATAGTAGTACAAACTCAGAGACCCTTGTGGATGATCAGGAACAGAAACCCATACTCCTCACATCCTAGAATGCTGGGGCTACAATAACAGATTACCAGGGATTAGGTGGATTAAACAACAAAAAGCCATTTTGTACAGTTCTGAGAAGTTCAAGATCAAGTTGCAAGCAGATTCCGTGTCTGGTGAGAACCCACATCCTGGTTTGCAGATGACTGTCTCTTGCTGTGTCCTCACATGGCCAAGAGAAAGGAAGTGCTCTCATGGCTCTTCTTCTAAGAGCACTGATCTCAATAGGGCTCCACCCTAGTGACCTATATGATGTGTCAGCCCAATTGGGTTAAGTGATGCTCCAGATAGCTGGTAAAACATTATTTTTCAGTGTGTCTGTGAGGATGTTTCTGGAAGAGACCAGCATTTGAATTGATAGACTGAGTAAAGAAGAGTAGTCTCACCAATGCCAGTGAATGTCGTCAGATCTCTTGAGGGCCTCAATAGAGCAAAAAGGCAAAGAAAAGGCAAATTCACTCTCTGCCTGAAGCAAGATGTCCATCTTCTGCCCTCAGACATTGGTTCTTAGGCCTTTGAACTCAGACTGAATTCCAGACAGCAGATTATGGACTTAGTTTCCACAATCATGTGAGCCATTTCCTATAATAAATCTCTCTCTCTCGTTTCTTTTTAAAGATTTTATTTCTTTATTTGACAGACAGAGATCACAAGTAGGCAGAGAGAGAGGAAGGGAAGCAGGCTCCCCACTGAGCAGAGAGCCTGATGCGGGGCTCAATCCCAGAACCCTGGGATCATGACCTGAGCTGAAGACAGAGGTTTTAACCCACTGAGCCATCCAGGCACCCTCTCTCTCTTTCCATCTCTCTCCCTCTAATATTTCTGTGCTGTTTCTTTAGAAAACTCTGGCTAATACATAACTTGATTACCTCCCAAAGGCCACATCTCCTATGACCTTCCCATTGGGGGTTGGGGATTCAACACGTGAATTTGTGGGGGACACTAACAAGTGGTCCACAACACCAGAGTAGGCTTGCCCAAAAGAGCTGCTCTGAGAAAGCAGAAAGAATTGACAATGAAGCCCACTAGTGGACACATGAAGCTCCCTGCTGGGCAGGTGGCTGGGGGCAGCATGGTCCCAGATTGCTACCACCCCCCAAGAAGGAAATGGTAGTGTGGTGGACTTGGATGAAGTATTTTGACCTCACATAAACAAAGCCCCAGTGACTGGATCTCTTGTACAAGGTGCTATAGAAGCTGGGGCTCTCCTCTCCTCTCCTGTTGGCTATCCTCCTGCAATGCTGGCCCAGTTCTTCTCAGAGCACCTGGAGAAAGATGGCAACCTCTATAAATCCACCCACATTTCTCTCTCTTCCTTATACCTGCCACATGGAAGGCCTCTATCCAACCTTCTCACTGCCTGCTGGATTTTTTCTCCTCAGAAGAGAAACCTGACAGGATCTGAACGTGAAAGTGCACTTACATGTGTTGGCAGCCTGAGATCTTCAGATCCTCCAGCCCACTTTGATAATTCTCATGCCGCACGGTGCTGGCAAACCACATCTCTTCCTGCCCTCGGAATTCTGCTCCATCAACTTCATTGCCATGGAACTTTCCCAGGTGGACTCTGTCCTGCTTAACACACGTCAGTCACTTCACAGTCCTCTCCGTGAGGATGTCTAAATATAGCTTGTTTATGCTCCTAACTGTGCTTCTGCCTTCATTTTCCTTTTGCTGTGTTCTTAAAGATCTTGTGGACCTCTTCTGCTTCTCCCTCCAACGACAGCAGCAACACTGATGATGGCACAGAACTGTCATTTGTGGAGATCTACCTCTGCAACTGTCCCTGTGTTTCACACCTCAGCAACATACACAATTTTGTTGAAACCTCATGATACTCCTTTGAGCTAGATATTTTAAGCTGTGTTTTCTTTGAGAAGTCATATACTAATGTATGCATATTGCAAAATATTTAAAGAAACAGAACTGTTTATAATAAAACTGAAGGTACCCCTCCCATTCTCTTCTCCATGGTTACCATTAACAGTGCTGGCATGTGTTTCCTTCCAGACCCGGTGTGCGTGTGACTGTGTGTATGTGTGCGTACATATGTTCACAAAAAAGCTTGGATGCAGATTTTTAATATAAATAGAATCATAGAATAAATATAATTTTGTGATTTTCTTTCTCACTGAACAATATGTCTTAGAACTAACAGTAGGAAATATAACTGTCCCCACGTTATAGGCAAGGAAACGGAGGTTTGGGAAGATTAAACAGCTTGACCTCATAGGTAGGAGTTTCCATTACATGATAGGTTCCTTGAAAACAGTATAGTGTTTCTGTTTTATGCAGAGTTCTGATGCCTTGTATTGCAGTATTTGTAGCCATCTTATTCCAGAAGTTTGGTATTTCTCTTCTGTTCCTGTTCTTGAAGCTGGAACCTTATTTTTCTCTGTGTGCCTGAGTCTCAGTCTACCTGAAACCTGTAATTTGAGTCAGGCTGTACTTTTACTATGGCTCATCTAGGTAGTGCATTCTCCACCAAGGAATTCGAGCACCTTCCATCTGCTGGCAGCCTTCCTGAGGCCTCCTGCTTGCCTGGGGGAATTCCTTTTGTTCCTGACCTGCTGATGGGACACTTTTTGGGCTTAACATTGACTGGCACTACCTACGTGCTCACTGTCTTTCCTGCCATCTACTGGGCTGTCAGGCTGGGCTTCCTGCCAGTGGTGCAGCTGCATCTCCTTTTCTTACTTCTCTCTCAGGCCCCAATACCTGTCCTCCATCACAGGGCGGTCCCATTCCAGGTCCCCGGCAGCACACTTGATCCGACCGAACTCCTGCCTGCCCTATGTTGAGATGAAATGCAACTTGTCATTACTTAAGAGAATACTAAATTCACACTTACCATGAGATGAGATCACAGTATATTCCATTGAGAGAATAACAGGTATACAGTCAAGCCTTTGGCATAAAGTAGAGCAGATAGAGTGAACCAGTGCTTTACATTTTTATTTCTCCTTTCTTTAACATTTACGAAATGGTTATTCTGTTTAGGCTAATCACCAACATTTCCTCTGGCCATCCTGAGCTTGTTGGTTTCTTTTATAAAATATAATACTGCTTTTTGTTATAGGAATTAATTATCTAGAGGGACACCTGTAGTGGCTCAATCCGTTAAGTGTCTGACTCCTGATTTCAGCTCAGGTCACCATCTCAGGGTCATGAGGTGGAGCCCCACATCAGGCTCCACGCCCAACATGGATTCTCTCTCTCCCTCTCCCTCTGCCCCTGTCTTTCCATGCAGGTGCTCTCTCTCTCTCTCAAAAAAAAAAAAAAAAAAAAGTTACTTATCTAAAGATTGAAGGATTTTTTTTCAGAGACTTTTGAAACTCCTGCTCATGAGGCTTTCCCATTTTAGTAAATAGTCTTTCTTAATTTCTCAGCAACCTGCCTTACTTCTCTCATTTCTTTATCAGTGATGCTAAGATTTTTTTAGTCACCCAGAATGTATACATAGGAATCATCACGTATCTTCTTCTTTCTCCTCTATTGCTGCTGCCTGTGCCCTAATCACGTACTCAGAACCACCTTCTTTTCAATCTTCCAGACTCCAGTTTGCCCCTTCCTTCACTATGCCTCACCTCCATGCTGTGATATGCTTTTCCTATAGGCATTATTTTTATTACATCATTGCCCTCCCCCCCACCCCTGGTGCTCTCTCTCTCAAATAAATAAATAAATATTTCTTATAAAGTAAATATACACATTATTTTTATGAAATCCAAATTGCCATTATTCTATTTAACAGTAACAAACATAAAAAAATAAAACACTGAAAAAGTGAACTGTGATTTACATTTCTATTTTAAATTTACTGAAAATAATTTTTAAATTTCTTTTAGAAGATTCCGGTTATACAGCACTCTTATACGTGTATAAAATGGAATATATATGCTAAATATATTAGTTAAGCTCCTCCTAAGGCTTTGCAGATTCTGACTATTTTGAATCATACTTTAGCTTGCCTGTTGAGGCCTGTGGTTTCCCACAGTGTGGTTCTCCGTGTTGCTAAGAGCAATGTTGATGCAATGATTCTTTCAAGTATACTTCACTGTCGTTTGGGGGATTTTCATCCAAGCTGCACATACCCATCTTTCAAGTTTTGATGTTGTAAAATTCTTGATATTATCAGAGAAAGTCAATAAAACTGAACAACTAAGTATTATGTTGATTCCTCAAAAGTTTAATCAAGGATCACAGGGCTGTGGTTGTCCAGTTATGCTATTAGACTATCAGCCAAGTGTGTGCATGAATGGGCGATGACACTTACATCTTTACGGACACCAGGCTAAGAGCACCTTTGAGATACCAGTGCCTGTGAGACTTCTCACTAGTTTAGAGATATTAAAAAGTGGAAAAATGTATTTTAGTATAGATGAAATATAAGAGTAATTGTTCAGTTCACTCATCTCAGTGGATTAAAAGTGAATATAGTTTTCTTTTTTGTTTGTTTTTAACGAGAAGAGTCATGTGTATGAGGCAGGACTGTTATGTAGAGAAATGCTTGGACATGTCTGATCAGGACTGTGGTCCAGGTTTTATCCCTAAATCATTTATGACATTTAAATTTTACCTATCTGGATTTCAGTGTCATTGCTTGAAAAATGAGGGCATTGACCTAAATTATCTCTATAAGTTTTCCAACACTAAAAGTCATGGCACCTGAAAGCAATGAGATTGAAATTTGAAATCACTAGCCGAGATTCTTGTCCAACAGAAAAATCCCTTGGACTATAATTCTGGCTAAGAGATTTGAATTTGTCTGATGAAATTTGGCATTAGCCATGTGTGGCAAAGGCTGGACTCACTGGGGATGATAGTATGTAATCCTTATCCCTCTGAGGAGAAATTGTCCATATGCAAAGTCTCCTGATGGAGGGGGTGAAGGTGGGGGAGAGAAAGTAATCAAGAAGATTAACCCGAGAATTCATCTGTATGGACAGTGCTAGACCCTTGGAGATCTCATTTTTTTTCGGTCTGAGTATTGACAAAGGACCAGAGGCATTCTGCTGGAAGGAAATTAGATTGCAAAATGGTTACTCCTCCCCAAATGGAAATCTGGTCAAGAATTTATGCATGGAGCCTGAAATATACAGAGCAGAGCCAAGTGACTCAGTCAATTTAGAAAAGATCACATTTTAATTAAATGCAATGGGAGAGAGAAAAAGTAGAGAATTGTTATTCTGCTTTTTAAAAATATATAGAACCTCTGTAAATACTGTCAGTAAGTAATGTTATTTGTTTTTCTTTTTTTTTATTCTGCAGTCAAACCATACAATACAAACATAAGGGTGTTTTTATTTTATTTATCATGACCTGTTAGCTCTTTTCCTTTGTAGTTAGTCCTCAAAATGCAAGTACTGTTTTTTTTTTAATTAAATAAATTACATGCAAAGAAAAGGGCTTTAAATGAAGTATAGTTGCTAAGAAGATTTAATGTCTTGTTAATTTTTTTCTTACACTTTAAACAAATAACAAACAACTGTAATGGTTAGGTGAGATCATGCTCCAGGTAAGAACATCTTTGTGCCATCCAGAGTTGCATATTGGGACCATCTTGTTTGAATCCACAGATTAAGAATCATATTTGGACATAGTCTATTTCCATCAGACCTAAGGAAAAAAGTAAATCTAAGGGAATATTACAATGTTTCTGAAATTTTCAGGTTTTTAAAATAGGCATTTGGTTGATTTCTTTAAATTTCAGTCTTTTAGGTGAGAATGTTTATATTGCTGCACTTTGTTATATCTGGAATCAGAAATCTTAACACCTAGTACCTTTATCAGTTTAATAAGAAATAAACAATGGAAAGAACATGTGTTTCAAAGTTAGATAAAACTGAGTTCAGATTCCGTGCAGGTCATTTACAGATAATGTAACCTCTGTTAGGTTTCTTAAGTCCTTTAAATCTTGGTTTACTCACCAATAGCATGACCCACTCCAAGGACATGTTGTATGGCTTCAATATAATAGATGAGAAATATATCCTAAGAACACAGAAAACCTCTGATAAGTGGTAGCTACAATAATAATAATAATAAACATTTGGAATATTTGGACCCAGCATTGGAATCACGAAGGAGCACAAAAGGAAGTGGACACACAGGTCTTCATTGCCAGGCATTGTGACAAATAACAGTCCTATAGGTTTCTAGTACAAAAACCCCCAAATGCCAAGAAATAGATATCAAAATATCTTTTGGCATCATGAACCTATTTCAATTCATATGGTCTTATGTGAAAGGGCACATATTATGTCAAAATACCCACTGGACAACTTTTAAAACAGGAATAATTTGACATCATCTGGTCAGGCACAAAAGTATGGTCACAGCCTGCTTGTCCTAGGCACGAAATGGTGTGCAGAGGTAGACATGATTGCCCTCAAGTACCAGCCATTGGCTCCCACTTAATTAAGAAAGCTTCAGTTTCCTTTTGAGGGTTATCAACTGAGGAAGAGAAAGTTACATTTGAAATTAGTGCTTTGTCTCAGACTTCAGACAGTACCTGAAATTAATAGTAATAGAGTTTTTGTCACTGATCTTATAGGCCCTACCATTAAAACATCTGTTATCCAACCTAGGTCTTAAAGCAACTGAAATCTAGTAGTTTGAGAGCATTGTGAAACCTGAACTTGCTATGTTTCTTTCCCTTTGCCTTGTGGCAGGTTCTCTGGTATGAAGAAAAAACTGCATTTGAGGAAATCCTTCCCAGCTTTGACTCATTTGTGATTCTCACTTAGGTTTTAAATGTCTCTGTTTTCAGGCTATTAAAGAGTTCAAATGCCATTTATAATATATTTACTAGAAGAGTTCTGGAAAACAAGTCATTCGTACCTACTTTGATAGGATTCTCCTAATCAAAGATTTATTGGGACAGTTTAGAAAAGCATCAGATAAATGTTCTCCCTACCTGGGAGTTGGGAGATGGCAGTGGGGCTCTGTGGAAGATTTATGCTGAATTTCTCTATGCCATCTTGCATTTGATTAACTTTTATCAACCAGAACAAAAAGCCCTTTCCCAATGCATCATTTATATGAACTTTATAAATGAACCATCTTTCTTTTGCCAGCATAATTTACCATGATATAGCCATTTAAAAAGCCTCTAAGGGATAAGCAATAACCTGGGACATGTTTGTGTGATAATTCTGCAACAATTTTATTTTGAAAAACCTCAGTGTATTACTCTGCAATCTGAAACTATAAAGGTTTGACATCAAATTTTCCAGATTTTTTTTTTAAGTAGGCTCTATGTTCAACATGGGGCATGAATTCTGACCCTAAGATCAAGAATTGCATGCTCCACCAACTAAGCCAGGTATGTGCCCTGGATCAATATTAAGTTTTAAGCATTTCTGAGAACAAGTAGGAAAAGTAAATTGTTCCAACCTACAACCTTCTTGATGGCACAAGTTGCTTTTGATCAGAGCATACCAAGTGAAATGTGAAATAAAACAATTAGCTTATGAGGTATAATGTGTGAGTTCACTAGAATCTGGACGACAGTATATAGGCTTATTATGCCTTTGTGCAGTTTATATTTCCTCAGTCTGAGATTTCACACAAGTAGGACCATGACATTTTAAAATCTGAATGACAAAACCTTGGTAAATTGTTCTGAATGCTCAATGATGACACATCGAATTGATTTTTAATCATATCAAGAAAGACATTCTTTTAATAAATTAAAAGATCCTTCCTGGTGAATGTGAAAAAATGTTAGGTCTCCTGGGAATACAAATACCTATTGAATCCTGTTGTCATTGTACTTCATTAGCTGTATCTTCTTAATGAAAAATTACTAACATGGACATTTCTTTTGTAATAAAAAAAATGAAAAAGAACAATTAACGCAAAGGGCTTATGAAAACATTAGAAGTAGAAATGGTTTCCAAAATGGTTTTGACTGTCCTCAAATGATTGATTGACATTTTCCATCTCCTTGACATTTCTATGACCACAGATTTTTTTTTTTACATGCTTATGTAAAAGGAAATTTGGTATAATATTTTTTCTCCTTTCTCCTTCAGACTTACTAATTTTCTTCTCTTTCTGCCCCAGGAGGCTTGCCTCTATATAGTTTCCATTGGATTTGGCCAGTGAGAAGACCCAGTGGAAAGTTAGAGATTGGGAGGAGAGAAAGGATGGATATTCATTCTCCTGCTTTCTCTTGGACAAAGTGGCGCTGTTATTCTACAACCCAGATGTTGTCGGTGGGCTTTTCCTCTATGGCTATAGCTGTAGAGGTCTGTACTGCTTGCTGTTTTAGCCCCATAGCCCTAGAAGTGCTATGAGATCCCCGTATCTGTAGTTACCACATTCTATCGGTTTTCTTGACCTTGTGTACATCTCTGAGAATGTTCTCTTTACTAAACTCTCTTTAATAAAATTCTTTCAGCTCTGTAAACTTTTAGTTCTGTCTGCCTCATGTTGGGTCCCTGACATAATATACTTGGCATTTTACCCAGATAGATGTACAGCCCACTAATAATATAACACGACAAAATTAGAGTAAAAGAGCTATTATGTAGAAGGAAAAATAGCACTGGAGATTAGTCCCAGAATTCTTTCTCAGCTCTGCCAATAACCAGCTACGGTACCTTGGGAGTGTCATTTAACTTTTATGAGTCACTTTCCTTATTTGTAAAACAAAGGATTAGGCTAGTTTAATGTTCAACTTTCAATAATCTAAGTTTTATAGTGATGTTGAAAAATGAATCTTTCATCTAAAGCCATAGAAAGCAGAGATTATTGTGTTCCTCACAATATTTAACTCAGAACTTTAAGTTCATGGACACTGAGGACTTGATGAAAAATATTATTATTCTGAGTATTCTGAGTATATTAAGTTACTTGGAAACAGTTTGATCCTTTCAAGTCTTGCTTTTAAGCTTTTAAGCTATGTTACGCAAATCTTTAAAGCAAGACTCCTAAGGATCAAACTGGCTGATACATTTGTAACTTAACTCTATCTCAGAACAGACCTCAAGGATATCTAGGGGGACACAAATAGATGAACCACCTGAAAAGGTAAAATTCACAGTCTTACATCTGGAATAAAAATGTTCCAGATATGCAAAGAAGCAGGGAAATGCAACCCATATGTGGTTAAAAATTAATCAATTGTAACTGACTCAGAAATGACACAGATGATAGAATTAGAAAAAAATATGAAAACTTATTATAAGTAAATTATCTATGTTCAGAAAGCTAGGAGGATGATTGAACATGTTAAATAAAGAAATGAAAGACATAAAAAATTCCCAAATCAAACTTCAGAGATGGAAACTTCAAGTAGATGAAATTATGTCTGAGATGAATACAGTTAAATTGTATTATTTTGGGATTTGGGATCTATATAGTTGTTATAAACACAAGTACATAATTAACAATTGCTCCCAGGGAAAACATGGGATTGAGTTCCCATGAGTCTCTGATCATAAAACTTTCATTGACCAGTCACAATGAATTCACCATATGTCGTACTTGAATGAAGCTCATCTGTCACATATATTTTCTCTATAAGGCACAGTACAATGTTTTTGTGCTTGGGAACACTGGACAGCACTTCAGGACTACTCTTGGGGGTATCTTGAGTGCTAGAGTCATCAACAAAAATTAAAAATATAAGAAGTATGGCATTAAATGAACTGGAAAAAAATACTTATTTAAAGTATGGGAGCCAAAACAGGAACACAGAGTTTTGCATTTTTCCACCCCCGTTGTGTGAGTATATGCATTCATTGGGAAACAATTTTTTGTTGTTGTTGTTAATTCTGCTCTGGTCCAAGAATGACCATGAAAGTGCAATGAGAATTGATTTTGAAGTTATAAATAAATTTTAGTTACTAGTGAATTTGCAAATATAGAATCCATGGATAATAAGATTTGACTGTAATCTGCTGGTATTAATGTAAGATTAGGCTTTTGTGAAGAAAAGATGAGTAAACTTGAAGAAACAGAAGTAGAAACCATCTAAAATAAAGCACTAAAAAGAAGATGAACAGCTTTAAGTAGAGTAGTATACATGTAATTGGAATTCTCCAAATCGGGGAGTAGAAAAAGTATTTGAGAAAATAATCACTGAAAACGTCAATATTTGATGAAAACTATAAGCCCACAGGTACATGAAGCTAAAAAAGAAAAACAAAAACAAAAAACCCCCAACAAATCCCAAAGAAGAAATATGGATAAAAATCACTAGGGCACATCATACTCAAATTGCTCAAAACCAATGACAAAGATAAAATCTTAAATGTGGCCAGAGTTGTGGGGGCTGTGTTAAATCATGCCCAGAGGGGAAAAATAACAACAACAAGAAGAAGCATGATAGTGGATTTCTCATCAAAAGCAATTTGAACCAGGAGACAGTGGAGCCAGATCTTTAAAATAATGAAAGAAAAGAACCATTAACCTATAATTCTGTACCCAGAAATAACCTCTCTTAAAAATGAAAGTAAAATAAAGACATTTTAGACCTACAAATTTGAAAGAATTCACCACCAACAGGTGGGCATTAATATCAAAGTAGATTTCAGAGAAAATTACATAACCTTTATAAAGAAGCTTATTTCATAATGATAAAAGGGTCAATTCATCAAGAAGAACTAACAATCTTAAGTGTTCATGCGTCTAATAGAAGAGTTTTAAAATTTGCCTGGTGGCTCAGTTGGTCAAGTATCTTGAACTCAGGTCATTTTTTGATCTCAGTGCTGAGTTCAAGCCCCATGCTGGGCATGGAGCCTACTTAAAAAAAATTTTTTTTAAATTACTTACTTAAAAAAATTAAATCTATCAAGCAGCATCTGGCAGAATTGCAAAAGGAAATAATCGACATTTTCACAATGATAATCAGAGATTTTTATATTCCTCTCTCAAAAAGTGATAGAACAATTAGACATAAAATCAGGAAGGATATGGGAGACTTAAGTAACATTGTCAAACTACTTTTCCTACCTGATATATATAGAACATTCCACTCAACAGTGACAGAATTTTCATTCTTTCCAAGTGTACAAGATAGATCATATTTGGTCCATAAACAAGTCTTAATAAAGTTAAAGGGACTCAAGTCATACAAAGTATCTTATTTGACTAAAATTACCTCTCCTTACAACTTGCAGCCCACTGATAAATCCTTGTGATCTGCAGAACATGGCATTCCTCAAGGAACTCATGGCTGCCTTATTGTTGGTATTTCATTAAAGACTTAAAGCAATTCTCACAATCCCATTGTGGCTCTTCCTGCCCACAGGTCCTGTCCTCATGCTATAATAAAAGCACCTTTTTTTCACTGAAAAAAAAAAAATGAAATCAGTAATAGAAAGGTACACCAAATCCCCCAAATATAAAAAAATTAAATAAGACAGTTCTAAATAAACTGTGGGTCAAAGAAAAATCAAAGTGGAAATTAAAGTATTTTGAGTGAAATGATGAAAATTGAAACAGAAGATATCAATATATTTGCAATGTTGGATTACTCAGTGGGAATTTTATAGAACAAAACGCCTGTGTTGTAAGGAAAAAAGTTCTCAAATAAGCTTGTTACCATGTTAAGAAAGCAGTAAGAGAAGAAAAGAGCAAATGAAATCCAAAGAAAATTGAAGAAAGGAAATAGTAAAAATCAGGGTAGAAACCAGTGAAATAGAAAACAGAAAGACAACAGAGAAAATCAGTGAAACTGAAATCTGGCTCTTTGAGAAGATCCATAAAATTGATAAATCTCTAGCCACTAATCAGAATTAGAAAATAATAGAAATAGAAATAGAAAATAAGAAAATAAAAGAATAGGAGATTCACCAATATCATGAATGAGAGATGTGACATCATACAGTTGGTGGATGATAGGGAATCAAATGAACAACTTTATGTCAATATATTCGACAACTTATTAAAAAATGTATAACTTCCTCGAAAGTTGTGAACTACCAAGACTTACTGAAAAATAAATATGTAATACAAATGTCCTGGTGTCTATTTAATAATTTTAAATTTAAGTTAAAAACTTTGCATAAAGAAAATTCCAGGCCAAGATGTCTTCAATGATGAATTCTTCCAAACATTTAAGGAAAATAATACTGATTATATATACCTTCTTTTACAAAAGTACAGAGCGGGGGGTGCCTGGGTGGCTCAGTGGGTTAAGCCTTTGTCTTCAGCTTAGGTCATGATCTCAGGGTCCTGGGATCCAGCCCCGCATCGGGCTCTCTGCTCAGTGGGGAGCCTGTTTCCCTCTCTCTCTCTGCCTGCCTCTCTGCCTATTTGTGATCTCTCTGTGTCAAATAAATAAAATCTTAAAAAAAAAAAAGAATAGTAAAGACAAAATGTCTTCTAACTCTTTCAATGGGGCCTGAATTATTTTGATAATCAGACCTGAAAAATGCATTGCAAGAAAAGTAAAACACTGTATTTAAAAAGACACAAAAATTCTTAACAAAAAATTTAGTAAATCAAATCCAGTAATACATAAAAATGGTAATACCTTATAATTAAGAGAAATTTATCCCAGAAATGCAAGATTAGTTTAATATTTGAAAATCAATGCAATTCACCATACTAACAGATGCATACACACACAAACATCTCAGTAGATGTTGGAAAAACAGTTGCTAGAATTGAAAATTTCATCAGATTAATAATAGAAGGGAAACTCCTCCATCTTATAAAGGATAGCTTAAGAAAAACCTATCTCTGACATCCTACTTATGAAAAGATTGCTACTGAGTATTTCTTTCTAAGGGTGTCTGCTCTCATTCCTTATATACAACATTGCACTAGAGGTTCAAGCCAATAAGGCAGGTAAAAGACATTTATATTAAACAGGAGGAAACAAAATTAGCTTTTGTTACAGACTTCATAATCCTCAATGTAGAAAATCCAATGAAATCTACAAAAAATTTACTAGAGTCAAAAAATAAATTTAGTAATCTTCCATGTTATAAGATGAATATTCAAAAGTCAATTGTGTTTCTGTATACATTAGCAAAAAATTATCAGAAATTCAAACTTGAGGGGCACCTGAGTGGCTCAGTCAGTTAAGCACTAGACTCTTGATTTCAGTTCAGGTCGTGATCTCAGGGTTGTGAGATAGAGCCCCACGCTGGGCTCTGAGCTAGGTGTGGAGCCTGCTTGGGATTTTCTCTCTCCCTCTCTTTGCCCTCCATCCACCTTGTGGACATGCTGGTGTGTTCTCTCTCTCTCTCTCTTTAAAAAAAATTAAAATTTAAAACATATAATTTATAGTAGCATTAAAATATGAAATACCTGGGCATGAATGTGACAAAAAATGTGGAAGCTCTATACAACAAAAACTATTAGAAAATCATTGAGAGAAATGAATGCAGTCTTAAAAAAAGAAAGAGAGAGAGAGATGTTCTGTGTTCCTGGATCCCAAGACTCAATATTAAAATGTCAATCCCCCTCAAAGCAATCTATAGATTCAATACAATCCGTAAAAATACCAGAACAATATTGTATCATTTCCATCCATAAGCTGATTCTAAAATTCATATAGAAATGCAAAGAACTAGAATAGCTGAACAAATTAAAAAGAATAAAGTTGGAGGACTTACAATATTGGATTTCAAGACTTATTATAATGCTGTAGTAATCAAGACAATGTGTCATTTGTGTGAAGATAGACAGACAGGTCATTGGAACGAAGTCCAGAAATAGACACACACATATGCAGCCAATTGATTTCAACAAAGGAACAAAGATAGGTTTATAGGGAAAAGTTAATCTTTTCAACAAATGATGCTGGAAAAATTGGATATTCATATGCCAAACAAGAAACAAACCTTCAATTCATCCCTCACATAATATATAAAAATTAAGTCAAAAATGAATTAACTTAAATATAAATCCTAAAACTAAAAAATATCCAGTGGAAAACATAGGAGAAAAATCTTTGTGACCTTGGGTTTGGCACAGGTTTCTTAGATACAATGCCCAAATCATGATTCTTGAAAAGAAAGAAAGAACAAATCAGACTTCATCAAAATTAAGAACAATTATTTTAGAAAGACACCATTAAGTAGATGAAGAAAACAATTCACAGACTTCAAGAAAATATTTGTAAATCACATACGTAAGAAAAGATTTCACCCAGAATACATTAAGAACATGTAAAGCTCACAATAAGAAATCAAACACCCAATAAAGGGCTGGTGGAAGATTTGAATAGACACTTTATCCAAGAAGATTTATCAATAACAAATAAATATGTAAATATATATTTATATATTACATATTACATAATATGCTTTGTTTATAATTACATATTACATAATATGTTTAACATGAGTAATCAGTAGAGAAATGCAAACAAATTAAAGGGACAGTGGCAAAAATTAAAAATCCCAGGGATGCCTGGGTGAATCAGTTGGTTGGATGTCTGCCTTCAGCACAGGTCGTGATCCCAGGGTGCTGGGATAGAGTCCCACATTGGGTTCTCTACTCAGTGGGAAGTCTGCTTCTCTCTCTGTCTCTGCTCCCTCCCCTGGCTTGCATGCTCTCTTACTGTCTCTCTGTCAAATAAATAAATAAAATCTTAAAAAATTAAAATTAAAAATCTAAAATGTCTAAAACTTAAAAATCTGAATGTACCAAGTCTTGTTGAGCAGGAGTTGGAGCAGGTGGATAGGCCATGCACTGATGGTGGAAATGTAAAATGGCATAGCCACTTTGGAAAACAGTTCGTAGTTCCTTAAAGAGATAAACATACACCTACCATCTGACCCAGCCATTTCACTCCTCTCCATTTTGCTCCAAGTGACATGAAGAAACACATCCCCACAAATACTTGAATACATCTGTTCATAACAGCTTTATTGTAATAGCCCAAATTTGAAAGCAGTCCAAATGAACATCATGGGCAAACTGTGGTATAACCGAACGACTGAATACTGCTCCGCCATGAAAAGGCATGAACCACAGCATTCGAGAATCTCAAAGCAATTTCTCTGAGTGAAATAACCAGGCAGGAAAGGATACATATGCTAAAGGCCATTTAGACAAAATTCTAAAAACACAAAATAATCTCAAATGACAGAGAGCAAATCAATTGTCCAGTGAAATGGAGGGGACAGTAAGAGGTGTTACAAATGGGTATGAGGAAGCTTTTTTTTAAAGGTTTTATTTATTTATTTAATAGAGAGAGAAATCACAAGTAGGCAGAGAGGCAGGCAGAGATGGGGGGGCAGTCTCCCCACCGAGCAGAGAGCCCGATGCAGGGCTCCATCCCAGGACCCTGAGATCACAACCTGAGCTGAAGGCAGAGGCTTAACCCACTGAGCCACCCAGGTGCCCCATAAATGGGCATGAGGAAGCTTTGGGGGGGGGTTGATATGCTCACTACTCTTTATTGCAGTAATGGTTTCATGAGTGTTTACCTCTTTCAAGAGTTATCAGGTCGTACACTTTCAATACATGCTGTCTATTTCTTGTTGCTTATATCTCAGAAGGGCTGTATGTGTGCAGGGAGAGGTAGATGGGAAACAGAGACAGAGGGAGATAGAAATGCAGAGCTACTGAATACATTCTTATTGAAGTAATTAATTTTCATTTTGGAAGTGCCCTTTGTTCCCAAAATACCCCCTCTGTTCAAAAATCTTTATTTTGATGCTGCTTTTAGTTTGGTAAATTCAGTATGTAAAGGACCTGAGAATGATGGATACTTTCTTTATGTCATTCTGTGTAATCCTGTGATTTGGGCATAATTGTGCATATTTTTTAGATGGGTTGCCAGAGGGAGTGAACACAAGCTCTAAGAGCATTGGAAAGCAGATATGTCTTGCTCTATAGGACATACTCCTGTTACTGTCCCAAGCCCACCTCAGGAATCAGGGGATTTCATGGCAAAGTGTTATAGTGCCCACTTTCCCTTAACATCTCTTGCAGTCCAGTGAAAACTCTGTTCTTCTTAAAACCCATTTACTTTTTTCCCCCAACAATTTATTTGAGAGAGACAGAGTGAGAGAGTGAGTGAGCCCACAGGAGGAGAGGGAGAAGCAGGCTCCCTGCTGAGCAGGGAGCCTGACATGGGGTTGGTCCCAAGGACTCCACAAATTTGGTGATATAAGACATCTACTATTGAGAAAATAACCTCTGCAGTACATCTGTCCTTCAATGGCTCATAAATTGTAGTTTTAGGTAGATTTTGTCACTGTAAGAGAATCTAGCAACTAAGCTGAGCATAGTAGAAATGTCTGTTTCTTTAAGTCTTTAACATTGTTTCTCTGTATCTTCAAACAATATGTGCTAACAGTGAGATGAACTTTGATTTATCATCATATGGATTTATTTATATTGTTTGGGTCATTTTTGCCATAGCAGAAAGACATTCCTCAGAGATATAATGACTATTGTGCTTTGATAATAAGTGAGAAAGCCCAGATGATATAGTGAGTGGTTATTTATAAATTAGTGGATTGGATATTGCATGATTTCAAATGTTGCTAAAAAAATTGTGGAGATATGCTTCCTGTCAGGTGAATTTCTGCTAGTATTTTATTCAATCAATTATTTCTCTGCAAGGATGTTTTTACAGCACCCATCTATTGCATGAGGACTGTTTAGTTGATAGTAGATGTGACCTATAAATACACCATGTGAGTGCGTGCTATTGGAGTCAAGGGAGCACACTGGCCATACTCACCTCATGGGATTGCTACTCTCTATACTGTCTTCTGCACTAAATGAGGGACCTGCGTGCTAATACCAAGTGTATTACATGTCATTTTTTACTCTAAAACAAAAGTAAAATTACATATATATATATATATATATATATATATATATATATTTCAACATCATTATGTACCACATCTGTTATGTATACATCACTTCTGAGACTGTTCTCACAGAGCAACAATTGTCTGAAGAAGACCGGAGTAAAAAAGTCAGGATTTCTGGCCTTTGGAATGAATGAATGCACCTTAAATGTTAAAGTAAAGAGAAATACTGCACACTGATAATTAAGAAAAATGTTGAGATACTGAAGGGCAATTTATGCCTCTGGATTATAAGGATTTCTAGGTTATAAGGATTTCTAGAAATTCCCTGATTTTCACTCTACCTCATCCATTTACCTCTGAGATAACTAAGCTGAAACTTTATATTTAGACAACTTAAGAAAAGTTAAGGAAATTGCTGAGCTGCTTATACATGACCTCTACTGGGAAAAAGCTTATAATTAAAAGAATCTTTATTTGCACACCAATAATTAAAAAGCAGTAGTGCTTTCAACTGTCAAACTCCTCCATCTAAAAGAATATTAGCATTGCGCTGATAATGGTCTAATAGGAATAAAACAATATGGAGGAGACTGGGAGGAACAACAACCTCCTGTTTTACATCTACTGAAAGGTTGGGATCTTTAGGAGTTTGACCAAAGAGAATATTTTAGCTTCTCTTGGAGATTGCAGTTTGTATATAAGAAGGTTGATACAATTTTAAAATGACAGACATGCAAAAAATATATCATGCTATCAATGAAATGTAAGATGGACATCATGTATTGAGCTGTCCATCAGAGAATTACAGTTTAATTTGGTTATATAGTAATTGATTTCTGTATGAAACGGAGGAAGCCTTCCAGCAAAAAGTGAGAAAGCCAGAATGGTCACCTTTTTTTTAAGCTCCCATGTAATACACATGTGGGTCAGATAACCCCAGGGAGCCCCAGAGCACCTTCCTCCATTAGGAGGGTAATGTGTGAACTAGGACATTGTGGTAAATACTTAGGGATAGAGACCAACAATTCACATTCAAATACTGTTGCATTCTTGGGACTTTACTTTAGCAAGTTTTAAGAGTAGTTTTTTTTGTTGTTGTTCGTTTTTTCGTTTGTTTGTTTTGTTTTAAGGAGGTGGCAATTTTGTGTGAAATACTTACCAGGCAAATTCATTTTCTCTTCCTGCATCTGACTCTTCTAATGCCAGCAACCATGTGTGTGATACCCCACCTCCATCGTTATCCATGTCCTTCTATGATTCTCATCCACTCGAATCGAAATATGGATTTTGTCTTTTTTAAAAAAAATTAAATTCCGCTTAGGACTTGATGAGGGTTTCAACATTCATATCTAAAAAAGGTTGTGTTTTGGACATTGCTTATCCCCCATTTCTCTTTTACTTCTATTGGATGTCTGTTGGAACTTCTGCTGCTGTCCTCTTTAGACAAATTGTTATCTATTTAGACAATTTAGACAATTGTTATCTATTGGACCACTTTAAACACACTTATTTTAGGATTCTTCCATATTTTCTATTATTTGTTGTTTCTGTGGTATAAATTCTCCAGGATATTGCATTTATAGTATGCTTTGTGGCAATTTGTGCCTTCAAGGTTTTGTGTGTTTTTGGTTTGTTTTTTGTAAGTTTGTGAACTCATCTTTTGAAGAAATTGCTTTTTTGGAAGTCCTGCATGCATCATGTGAGGCTACTTCTGGGGGATGATTTCGTGGTTCCCTGCCCGAGCTCCATGTTTTGCCAGAACTGAAATAGTCGTGTGTTAATTTCTCCAATTGGCATCTCCTAGCCTTACACACTGTAGGATTGGGTTTTGTATTTCTCAGCTCCCTTTTCCCACCCATAGCCTGGAATAGCTGGTTTCTAGGCTCTGTCCCTTAGTGCAGCAGCTGAGGTTTTGTAATTTCCTTTTCAATAATGGGTCAGCCCTTCTCACTTCATGACTTTATGTAAAAAGCTAAGAAACAGCACTTTGCACTGGGGCTGTGGCTGCAATTCTTGTATCCACAAAGCATGCCCTTTAGCCTGCTGGGCCCGCATTTGATTCTGATGCCCACATGCAGGAAAGGGGAGATATGATGCTTACTTGTTGGTCTGGTTTTGAGCTCTGTATTTCCAGCACGGAGAGGTTTTCTGAACTTTGAATATATTTTAGAATGTTTTATTATCATTTATCTAGCATTTATGTCAGTTAAAAAAGACTAACTTTATTTTTTTTATTTAAGTATAATTGACATACGATATTATATGAGTTTCAGGTGTACAGCAGAGCGTTGTGACCAATCTGTATATTACTTAATGGTCACCACAATAAGTGTAGTCATCATACTTTATTACAATATTATTATTATTATTATTTTTAAAGATTTTATTTACTTGACAGACAGAAATCACAAGTAGGCAGAGAGGCAGGCAGAGAGGCAGGCAGAGAGAGTGGAGGAAGCAGGGTCCTTGCTGAGCAGAGAGCCCGATGGATGCGGGGCTCGATCCCAGGATCCTGGGATCATGACCTGAGCCGAAGGCAGAGGCTTTAACCCACTGAGCCACCCAGGCACCCCTATTACAATATTATTGACTAGATTCTCTGTGACTATATTCTCTAGATTCATTCCCATGACTTATTTTATAACTGAAAGTCTATACCTCTTAATCTCTTTTATCTATTCTGCTCATTTCCTGCCCCTCTGGCAACCAGTTTGTTCTCTGTATTTATATCTTTTTTTTTGTACATTTATTTTTTTGTTTCCTAGATTCCACATACAAGTGAAATCATAAGGTATTTGTCTTTCTCTGACTGACTTACTTCACTTAGCATAATATCCTCTAGGTTCACCCATGCAGTTGCACATGGCAAGATCTCATTCTTTTTATGGCTGAGTAATATGGCTGAGTAATAATATATGTGTGTATATATATATATATATATATATATATACACAGACATAGGATATATATATATGCATATATATATATATATATACATATATATATATATATACACCACATCTTCTTTATCCACCCATCTGTCAGAAGATACTTGGGTTGCTTTCATATCTTGGCTATTGTAAATAATTCTGCAATGAACAGGGTTGCATATATCTTTTGGAATTAGTGTTTTCATTTTCTTTGGGTAATATTTGGGTAATAGCATCTGTTACAATTTGAGTGAAAGAGTCCTATATTAGCTCAATCTATTATGTAGATTACAAGTTTGGACTTCTTTTTATCGAACTATTTTGCATTTGAATTATAAAATTTGTTGGAGGAGGCAACTCTTGAAAATCAGTGGGCATCTTTTTTATGGGGTACAATCTAGATTCTAGGTAATTGGTTATCTTAAATGAAATTCCCCTTCCTCTAATGTTTCTGTCATAAAGGAGGACTGAAAATAAAGTTTTTGAAAATAGAGTCAACTGTCGATGAGCCTCTGCCACTCTGTATCTCTAACCAAATTCTTGATCACATTTTCTCACTTTCATTTTATTCTTATTTATTCAGTTGGATGTTGTTCTCTGGAAAAATATACAAATAAAATATCTTTCTTTAAGTTGATCCATTGAATGGCTGGGATTAAAATACTTGAAATACACTAAAAAACTAGTGTGGGAGTCTGACCCACAAAGCTTTAAGGTTTAAATGCTGTTCTGCAGCACCCAAATCCCTTATTCAAGACAAAGGGATCTTCAACCAGCTGGTGAGAATGTTATTGGCACCTCTCAACCATTAGCCCTCTCCAGGAATTGCCTCACTGCAGAGAGCCCCTTTCCCTAAATTTAAGCCCTCCTTCTGAGGCAGGGCACACCCAATACCTTGTCAGGGTGCAAAGCTCAACATCTTGTTTTCTGACGTCAAGTTGTGGTTTCATCAACTCTCTCTCCTCAGTTTTCTTCTCCTCTAATGATCATGTTGATCCTGAGAGCACTCCCGGATATCTTCATGGGCACTAGTTTCCGCCTCGGAATCTCCTTCCTGGGGAACCCAACCTGTGGACATGAGACGCACCACCTGTCCTTACAAACAAAGTAGTTCAGTGAGAAGAACACTGAACCTAGTTTTTGTTTTCGTTTTTGTTTATAACCCTAGGTATAAATCCCTGTTTTGTCACGAACTAGTGGCACAATCTTCGGCAATTTATTTTTTCTTTCTGATTATTCATGTCCTTATTTGTAAAATGTAAGTGACTATATTAACATCAAGCCACTGTGGAGGTAAATAGGATAATGGATTTGAGAATGCCTAGAGAAAGACTTAGTAAAGAGTAAGTGCTCACAAAAAGTTGGATAAAATTGTGAAGAAGACATCAGTGTTTTCTGAAAATTAGGCCTATATATTTGTCCAAACATCAGAAGGGAAGGAATTTATCCAGATGCTCTGTATTGACATATAAGAACATTTTTTTTTTTACAAAGGGTGTTATTAGGCTTAGTGAAAGATGAAAAGACAGGGCAGAGGATCAGGAACACTGACCAGTGGAAAGGCAATGTTTCCTTCATGGTTTTGATAGTCAGATGATTCCTTTGTATTGACATTTGAACAAGATTATATATTTATTAAAGGCCAAAAACTTATCTTCTCTCCCCTGCCCCTTTTAAGTTTAGGATTTAGTAAAGTGGCTTGAAAACAGTAGCTACTCAATAAATCCTTCTTACAAAGTGAATTACATTTCTTCCTACAGAGGTCGAAGTATTTCAGCAAGAGACACAGAAACCTGCATAATCAATATTTCATTTTTCTTTCCCCAGAAAGAATCTAAATCCTTGACTTGTTCTGGGAAAGAAAATATGAATACATGTTATGAATAGTTCACATACTTCATAATTGCATGATAAATGATGCTACTAGAAAATGTGTTATGAGAAAAATATTCAAGAAACATAACTCCATTGAAGTAAAAACATCTGATAAGAAACATGTTTGTGACCCTTCCTATCATCTTAACTGACAACAAGACCACAACCAATAAAAGAGCTGAAAGCTTAGACATCCCCCTGCCCAGTCTCTTGTTTTCTCATAGCTTACAGTTAATTTTCCATCTTCTCCTTTTTTTCAACCCATTCTGAATAAATATTATGACATGACTTCCTGTGTGTGTGTGTGTGTGTGTGTGTGTGTGTGGGAATGATTCCATAAAGGAAAACATTCATTCTTTAAATATTTCATTTTCTTCTTAAACAGAATGCACTTATGGTGTTTTGTTGTTGTTGTTGTTTGTTTGTTTGTCTTTGGTGAACTTCTGGTTCATGGGGAGGAAACCTAGAAGACTGGTGATAACTTGAGTGTTTCAGGCAGATGGATCTTAGTTTCCTTATCTCAATTTATGAATCATAAAACCACAAACAGGATATGTAATCTCTACAGTCACACCCCCACATCTAGGAAGGTACTGCCTCACAGAGCTGGGGTAAAATTAAATGAGTTTGTGAATGTGAACCACTTAGCACAAAGTAGATAATACTTGAGTTTATATGATCACTTGTAAATTTTGCAGAGCCAGATAATTTTGGGTCAATGGCAACATTTGCAGAAAGAGCCATTCCTCCTGCAGAGAAGAATCTTTGGTTCCATTGATGATGACAAAATCATCTTTCAGAGATTTTCCTCTAGCACTGAACTTTGTATGCTTTACCTTTCACCCAGTCTTCTCTCCAAATTATAGTCATTAAACTCAGCTCCAATGGCATTGTAATTCCCCATGTTGTAATTGCTCACCTCTTTGGTGGAAAAATCCTCTCTCCACTTCAATACTTAGCTCTACTGGCTGATGTTTCCAGGATTGGCTCTAAATAAAGTTAGTAAAAAAAAAATCAAAAGGAATAGTTACTATTTATTTAAAATTATCATGTGCTAATTACATGCTTTTATTCAGTATTTTCTAGCAATCTTATGATAGAGGGTTTTTTAAAACCCATTTAACTGATAAACCTATGATTTGGTGAGCTTGAGTTGGGTGCCTGACATCACACAACGTGTTCAGATCAAAATAAAGTAACAAACCTAGATCTCGCTGATGCCAAAGGCAAATCATTTCACCCTGGGCCAGTCTGTTTCTTTGTTTTTTTGGCCTCGTTTCTGATGGTAACTAAGATGTTGAACACTCCCATGCCTCTGTGTCCCCACTTTTAAATGAATAAAAAGTTCAACTGCTCTAGCTTTATAGGTTAAGGTCAAAATCAATATATGTAGAAATGTCTTATAGGGAATAAGCTGGAAGTTCTTAAAACTAAAGCCTATTAATGCAAAGAGAGGGGAGAAATGGTTTTTGAAGGTCCATTTTATGTATTTGGTGACATTGCATGTGTTAAATAACAGATATGAAAAATGTGTTAACTGTTCTGTTCACAGTGGTGATCCTATTCTAAGCACTTTGATAGAAAAGGGCAGGTTAATAATTCCTGGCCAGTTTGCTGGCTCTTAAAACAGGTGGCTGCATAATATGCTCCTGTGTCCTCCGAAAAGGGCCAGCTCCCTCTCAGAAACAGGACGCTCACTTTTCTTCCTGTAATGATGGAACTGAATGTGCTCAGTGAAATCGGTACCAAGTGCATAGAGTGCTGGTGATTTTCTTTGGAAAAAGTGAGACTCTGCTCCGGACTATCAAACAAATGCAATGCAACATGAAACAGGAATGCTGTCATCTCATTTGCTATTTATGAGCTCTATGTTTTCAATAGCCAAATACGCTCTAAATTTTACTTTTCCAACTTGCTTTTCATTAAAGCCATTACACACTATTTTTACTATATTTTCCCAAGCCACATGAGGCTTTGTTTACCTATATGAAACACAAAGAAGAGCAAAAAGAGAAATGAATATTGTACAATAATCATGATTTCTGAGAGAGGTGGAGTGTTCCATTGTAACCCAGGGCCAGTTTGGTCATAGTGTCGGCCAAGTCATGAGAGGCTAGGAGTAGGATGGGCTATACTATGAGGGATTCTGCCAAGGAGAGAATCAGAATTTAGACCAAAAATCTTTTAGACATTGCTGAGAAGCTAACCCCAGTGAGACCAATTATAAATACCAAGTCTAAATTGCCAGAGGTGGGATCAGACACAGCTGGTGAAGCCAAGAGCTTAGGGTCAAATGGGGATGGAGCGAGATTAAGGACAGGTCAGAAATGTAAGGTCTAGGGCAATTTTCAAGAGTACCCTTGGAACTTTCATATACACCTATATGCCTCAATCTGTGCATGGCATGTGAGCATATGAGATGTCTGTCTGGCTGAAAGCACATCAGGATGCATAAATTGCTCATTCCTCTCTAGAAATTTGTGTACAAGCAACTGCTTGTAAAATGTGGCTGAAAGAACATGTGGTCAGAGGTGTCATCTTTCCTTAAGAACCCTTCCAGCACGGGGCACCTGGGTGGCTCAGTGGGTTAAGCTTCTGCCTTCGGCTCAGGTCATGATCTCAGGGTCCTGGGATCGAGCCCCACATCGGGCTCTCTGCTCAGCAGGGAGCCTGCTTCCCTCTCTCTCTCTGCCTGCCTCTCTGCCTACGTGTGATCTCTGTCAAATAAATAGATAAAATCTTTAAAAAAAAAAAAAAAAGAACCCTTCCAGCACAACATAGCAACACATCCTTTCCCCCCCAGTGTCCTTACTGCAGTGTTAGATACAAAACTATTACTCAATAAGTATCCCCTGATGAATGTCCCCTGATAAATGCATCTTTAGATTAAGTAAAGCCCCTTGAAGTAGGTTTAGCTGCAAAAGATACATATTTGGAATCTATAACTGAAAGGCTTTGTCCTTTTTTTCTTCTTGCCAGTTAGATCTTATATCACTTTATTTACCAGATAGGTAACTTAATTCAAAGTCAAAGAGTTAGTAAGTACAGGATTAAGGGTATGGATACAAGTTGGTCTGATTCCAAAATTCTCAATCTTTGCAGTATGATGGAGTTGCTGAAAACAAAACTGATGGCAATGATATAGTAACAGAGGGATATATTCTATCAGAATGACTTGATTAATCAAATTTTCATTATTTTCACCTTAAAATATAGACATATTGACATAATTTTATTCATCAGAAGTTGAAAAAGAACATTATTTTCTGGCAAAAAAACCAGTGGTCAGATAAATATGCAATGTTTTAAGACTGAAAAGTTAGAATCAAGAATGAGTTGAGCGTGATTTGATATGAAAGATAAATTGAAAGAATGTCTGAAGTAATCACATGCTATCAGTTAATATTTTATGAAATAAGGAAACTTTAGTTTTCTAGCATAATTGATATAAGAGGTTTTATGATCAAGAGATCACAGAAATATAGAAATTCTTATTTTATACAAATAAAAACTTGTAAACACACACTCATATAAACATATATACACACCTGAAAATAAATGTCTCACTCTCTCAGAATTCAGGTATTATGACGTTTTGTTTTTATTTATTTTATTATGTTCAGTTAGACACTGTATAGTACATCAATAGTTTTTGATGTAGTGTTCAGTGATTCATTAGTTACATAAAATACCCACTGCTCATCCTTAGTGCCCTCCTTAGTACCCATCACCCTGTTATCCCCCCCCACTCCCCTTCCCTCTGAAACCCTGTTTATTTCCCAGGGTCCACAGTCTTTTGTCTTCCTTTTTGATTTCTCCCCCTTCAGATTTCACTCCCCTCCCCTATGATCCTCCATGCTATTGCTTATGTTCCACATATGAGTGAAACCATAATTTTATTTATGGAAAACAGAATGGAGGTTCCCCAAGAGGTTAAAATTAGAGCTTCCCTAGGACCCAGCCTGAGTATCTACTCCAAAGATACAGATTTAGTGAAAAGAAGGAGCACATGCACCCCAGTGTTCATAGCAGCAATGTCCACAATAGCCAAACTGTGGAAGGAGCTGAGATGCCCTTCAACAGATGAATGGATAAAGAATATATGGTCCATATATATAGTGGAATATTACTCAGCCTTCAGAAAAAGATGAATAATCACCATTTGCATTGACATGAATGGAACTGGAGGGGATTATGCAAAGTGAAGTAAGTCAAGCAGAGAAAGATGATTATCATATGGTTTCACTCCTATGTGGAACATAAGCATGAAAGGCATTGTCCTAACACACAAGAAGAATAGCCTTCAAAGATGGGTGTTTAATAGTAAGTCCATGGAGAGGCTTTGGAAGAACTGACTGACTAAAGCAATGCACCTGCTGGAGTCCTAATCTGCATCTATTGCTCTTACTGTGGTGTTAAGAAGATGGAAAAATCAGGTGAATTTTGTTCTGTTAAACCACCACACATTTGCTCTGCTCTAATATATAGTCAAGACTGATTATTTAATGTGGAAAGCACCCTTGGAGAAAATATTGATAAGATAAACTATGAATCTTAAAAAAAAAGTCACTTGAACTACAACCCAAGTGGTTTATTGGTAAATGGAAAGTTATCTTGAGCCAGCTACCTTCAAAGAGAAGCAAACAGGCTGAAGAGTAGCTCTTGAGTTTCGTAATACTCTAAATCTGTGAAGAAATAGTTAATTATTACAACTGATTTTATTTTGTATCTGTGGCTATTAATTGGCAATAATAGCTCATTGGCTACTGGGAGTTTTTCTTTTATGCCTTGTAGTCATCTGTAAATATTGACTTGTTCTACTTTAGGCTACAGACCAAAAAAGTCAACAAGATGACAAAATGCCTCATAGTGATGACTGTGGTAATCTGGGTTTTTTCATTTTATCTTACCTGGATTTCTTTATTTTTTTAAAGATTGATTTTATTTATTCATTTATTTATTTAGAAAGAGAGAGAGAGTGAAAGAGAGAACAGGCAGCGGGGAGGGGCAGAGGAAGAGGGAGAAGTAGGCTCCCCACTAAGCGGGGAGCCTGACCCCAAGATTCTTGGATCATGACCTGAGCCAAAGGCAGACACTTAACTGAGTGAACTACCCAGGCATTCCTATCCTATTTGTGGCTCTATAACCAAAACAAAACTGGATGCTATAAAAATATTACTTTGCAAGGTAACTGAGAAATTGAATTCAGAGTCTAAGTTAAAATGTCAATCTTTGTTAGGTTGTGGTAACAACTTCAAAATCTCAGTGGCTTAACAAAAAGAAGTTGTTCTCTGCTCATGCAAGGGGGGCCAAGTAATTCTCTGTGTCAGTATTACTCATATTTAGCAGTTTAGCTTTTCAGCTTGCTTTAATCTTGTTTTATTTTTTGTTTGTTTGTTTGTTTGTTTTTGACATTTGCCATGTGTTTTCTTTATTTCATAGGTACTTTTTTTGCCTTTCTTGGATGACATTCAGATTGTTCCCAGTAAACCTCTTTTACCACAAGGAAGTACAAATCTCATTCCAGACTTCCTTTAATCTTATAGGTACTTTTGCTCCATTACCAGTTATATGCTCTTGTTAACAAAAATTATAAAATAATGGATAATAAAGAAAGAGTGATATATGAGTGGCAAAAAATAGGCAAAAAGTTACCCAGTTAAGAAGAGGATTAACATTGATTACCTATATTTAGTTAGAGTTGGTGGTATTTGCAAAGAGCATTTCTTAATTTCTTTTTTTTAATCAAAATGAAATACGGCTTATTTTATATTTTGAAAAATAATTCTTTTTTTAAAAATTTTGTTTATTTTTTTAATTTGTTTTCAGTGTTCCAGAATTCATTGTTTATGCACCACACTCAGTGCTCCATGCAATACGTGCTCTCCATAATACCCACTACCGGGCTCACCCAACCTCCCACCCCCTGCCCCTCCAAAACCCTCAGATTGTTTTTCAGAGCTCACAGTCTCTCATGGTTTGTCTCCCCATCCAATTTCTCCCAATTGCCTTCTCCTCTCCATCTCCCCATGTCCTCTGTGTTATTCCTTATGCTCCACAAATAAGTGAAACCATATGATACTTGACTCTCTCTACTTGACTTATTTCACTCAGCATAATCTCTTCCAGTCCCATCCATGTTGATATAAAAGTCGGGTATTCATCTTTCTGATGGAGGCATAATACTTTATAGTGTATATGGACCACATCTTCCTTATCCATTCCTCCAGTGAAGGGCATCTTGGTTCTTTCCACAGTTTGGTGAACCTGGCCATTGCTGCTATGAACAGATACCCCTTCTTTTCACTACATCTGTATCTTTGCGGTAAATACCTAGTAGTGCAATTGCAGGGTCATAGGGAAGCTCTATTTTTAATTTCTTAAGGGATCTCCGCACTGTTTTCCAAAGTGGCTGCACCAACTTGCATTCCCACCAACAGTGTAAGAGGGTTCCCCTTTCTCCACATCCTCTCCAACACATGTTGTTTCCTGTCTTGCTAATTTCGGCCATTCTAACTGGTGTAAGGTGGTATCTCAATGAGGTTTTGATTAGAACTCCCTGATGGCTAATGATGATGAACACTTTTTCATGTGTCTATTAGCCATTTGTATGTCTTCATTAGAGAAGTGTCTGTTCATATCTTCTGCCCATTTTTTTTTATCTACATTTGCTGTCTCAATTTTTTTTTTAATTTTTATTTTTTATAAACAAATTTTTATCCCCAGGGGTACATGTCTGTGAATCGCCAGGTTTACACACTTCACAGCACTCACCATAGCACATACCCTCCCCAATGTCCATTACCCCACCCACTTTTCCCGACCCCCTCCCCCCAGCAACCCTCAGTTTGTTTTGTGAGATTAAGAGTCACTTATGGTTTGTCTCCCTCCCAATCCCATCTTGTTTCTTCTGCCCATTTTTTGACATGATTATCTGTTTTGTGTGTGTTGCGTTTGAGGAGATCTTTATAGATCCTGGATATCAGCCCTTCCTTTGTCTGTATTGTCATTTGTGAATATTTTCTCCCATTCCGTAGGTTGCATCTTTGTTTTGTTGACTGTTTCCTTCTCTGTGCAGAAGCTTTTGATTTTGATGAAGTCCCAAAAATTCATTTTCGCTTTTGCTTCCTTTGCCTTTGGAGACATATCTTGAAAGAAGTTGCTGTGGCCGATGTCAAAGAGGTTACTGCCTATGTTCTCCTCTAGGATTCTGATGGATTCCTGCCTCATGTTGAGGTCTTTAATCCATTTTGAGTTTATCTTTGTGTGTAGTGTAAGAGAATGGTCGAGTTTCATTCTTCTACACATAGCTTGCTTTAATCTTATAGTATTTTCATATTATAGCTGCTTCTGCAATTTGTCAAGATAGGGGAAAAATTAAAGAGTTATATTTTAAATAAATCTACCTACAAATGCACATATGACTTCTAACTAACTAACATTTCACTGGTCAAAGCAAGGGGACAGGGAAATACAATTTTCCATGTGCTCAGAATGAGAGGGAAACTGGAAATAGTGGAGAGAGGCACAAATTTCTACTACAGTCTGCTCTTCTTATCACCAAATGTTAGGTTCACTGTCTTTCCCGAATATTAACTATAACCCCTCCATCCCCAAGGTAGCTAATTCAAGGACCCCTTCCAGTAATATCATTGAGCTGAAAACATAGGACCTTTTGTTGACATATGGTAGTTTCCTCTTTAGAGTATAATATGTAGCTCTTCATCTTCTGCTTCATACCAATATATAGTGGTGGAATTGGGACAGAATGATTATAGCAAGAATTTTCATTCTGAAAGAGGAACAATGGGGGACCTAAAGAAGTCACTGGTCCACCAGTGATGCTGATGATCCTGAGAATATATTTTAACAGTCTCTTTTCTCGAGGACTTAAATAATTCAACTCCCTGGGAAGTCTTCCCCAATCCGTTGTTCCTTGCCATACCTAGCTGCGTCCTCTGAGAGGTTCTTGCCTTTATTCTATCCTTCCTAGCCATTTCTATAAGACCAGAGATACTGGAGAATTTTGTACTGAGTTTTAAATACTTCATTTCCCAGGAAAATCACAAGTCTAATCCCAAATTCCAGTGGGTGGAAATGTTCCTGTGTCTAAAAGAGAATTAAAAACATGAGTGAGAAGCACTAATATTCTAACACAGATGATGATATCTTTTATTAGAGAGAAGTTTTTTTTATATATACAGCTCACAAGGTTGTGAGCAATCTGGGGTCACTTTAATCTAACTTCTGAAACTGAGATTTTCTGGGCCACTCAGATGAGATAATAATAGGACTGCAGTCTTTTTGAGACTTGGTTAACTAATTCCAATTCGCCTTCCACCCTCAATTCTTTGGTTTCCCAAACCAATATATGGGACTTTAATTTTTTATCTTTTCCATCATTTGAGCTGTTAAAAGTGCTTCGCAGCTTCTCAGCTAGTTATCTATAGTTGGCAAATGCCACAAGTACAAAAGTAGGCCCAAATGTTAGTGCATGGATCTGGAGTTCATTTTCTCCCATATCTTGCTCTGGAAATTTTCCTGTACTTTGCAAGTTTCCTCCTAGTTATTTTCAGTCAGTCATTGTAAGAAGCAGAAGTCACTTTCACCAAGACTTTTCTCCTCTTTTTTTTTTTTTTTTCTATTTGGTTGATTAGAATCATTACGTAAATGCCTTATTGTTGGGAGGAAGTACACAGCTTGTAAATTTATCCATAGGGATATTGGATAAAAGTTATAAAGTTATAAAGCACACTATGGTAGAATCTGGTTGTGATTTCTCGGGCATTATAATTTCAATATAGGTAGCTGTTACTTAGTAGATGGTGGTGATCTTTAGCCTAGCACAAAACCATGACTTGTTTCTATTCTTATAGTAAACCATTAGGACCAAGTCCATGGGGACTGGCGGCATGGGTGAAGGTCTGGGAGAGTCAAGCACAATGAGGACAACTGGGTAAGGAATAACTAAGGAATCCAGATAGAACTGGTCTTAAAATTGTATTAGTCCCAATGGAATGTGGGTTTTGAGAACAAGGAACTTCCCAGGAAAGAGAGTCTGCCATGACTAAGACTGAAGTCTTTGTCTTTGGGCATCCAAAGCTGGAAAGTGAATTATCTAAATAAGCTTGGCCTTCTTAACAACTTTCTCTTTGACAATGAGTTTCATTATAAATACTCTGCGGACATTCCTTTTCCCTGATGCGTTATCTTATAGATCCTATTGTTTATTGCTTCACTTTTCTCACCATTATTTTCCTCTTCCTTATTTTGAACTTTATGCTTCATATGTGCACTTGGCAGTCTCAGTATGACACAAGACTTGGACCATTGTGCCATACGGATTGGCCCCACTCATTACCATGGCTAGTCCTGGCCCCAGGAACCTGAGTTTGAGATGAATCTCTCTTCCTCCACACCTGCTCCAGAGGGAATGTCAGATATAAGCCAGATCTCATCCATCAGAACCTAAAAGTGGGTTAGAAGACTGAATCTAGGAAACAATACTGACAACATGCCAGTGCAGCCTATGAAATTAATGTGGAAAAGGTATTCAACATATCAACAGAGAGAAAGAAGTTGATGTCACACCAAAGAATACCAGACCATGTCTAGGGACACTGTCTTGCTTTTCTGTATTTAGTTTTTTCAGCCATGCCAGAGGGAAAGGACATGCTTTACAAAAAAATTAGAAGCTGTAGCATTAGGAGTTCACCAGCCATAAGGTTATCAGATAAAATACAGATACCCAGTAAAATCTGATTTACAGATAAACAACAAAATTTTTAGTATAAGTATGTCCTATGCAATATAAGGGCTATACTTACAGTAAAAAAACAATTTGTTGCTTGTCTGCAATTCAAATTTAAGTGAGTGCTTTGTATTTCTATTTGCTGAGTCTGGCACCCTATTGAAGTCTTAGAAAAAGGTTCTGGATGGGATGGACTCAATAGTGTGAACATTTGAAAGTCATTTTTAAAATTAGAGAGATCATATGCTATTCAGAAAATGGAAGAGTTTCAATTTGGCTGGAACTTGGTTTGAACAGGAGGAAGCACAGTCACAAGAAATAAGTTGGGATGGATAGGGACAAAACTCCTATTGTAATTCCATCCAGACTGAAGATTTGGATGCTGTAATCACTCAAAAATTCACATCAGATAAATGACAAATTAAGAGTTAAAGGGAGGCAAATAGTTTTCAAAAATAAATAGAGAGGGCCAAATAAGGACTGATTACTTAGAAATACAATCTTTGTTGCTTGGTGTGATTTAAAATTATGGATCCAGGGGGTGCCTGGGTGGCTCAGTGGGTTTAGCCTCTGGCTTCAGCTCAGGTCATGATCTTAGGGTCCTGAGATCCAGCCCGGTGTCGGGCTCTCTGCTTGGCAGGGAACCTGCTTCCCCCTTTCTCTCTGCCTGCCTCTCTGCCTACTTGTGATCTCTCTGTGTCAAACAAATAAATAAAATCTTAAACAAATAAAAAAATTAAAAAAATAAAATTATGGATCCATGAATGTTTAAATTGAAATGTTCCAGTAGCCAAACATTATAATACCCCTTTCAACACATTGTAAAAAATATGACTACATTACTTTAAACTATGCTTGCTGAGAGAACCAAGATGCTTCCACATTTGATTAATGCAATACTCACTCATAGAGAAGACAAAATTATGATTTGGGGTAGCTAAACAAATTTCTGATATGGGGAAAATACATAAACATAAATGAATGATACTGAACTAAAACTTTGAGATGTCTGAAATTCAAAAAGCTAGATATAAGAAAACTGTCTACAGATTTGATTGGAAGTTTCCAAATATTCTACTTCACTTGAAAGCTACTCTGATGTATTTTCTATTTCTTGCCAGCTGCCCACTGTGGCCTGTGCCCTCCTTAAAGCACTTGTTCACAAGATTTGCATATGGTTATTTGCTTTCAAGTGTTTTTCAAAATTAGTGAAAAAAGTGAACCCCTTGTAAAGGAAAAATTCTTTCTCTGTTTCCATATCAATGTAAATTATTTTAATGAAAGTGTTCCTTAAACATACTCAGCCATGAAGTGATAGCCATGAAGGACCTTTGAAAAGTAGAAAATTTTAACTTATAAACAAACTTTAAAAATAATGTATTTAAAATTAGCACCATTAATGTGGTAGAGTATTTTGTTTTGATGGCACTGTTGTACCCCTACTTGAAAGAGAGATATGGTGAAGATGGTAAGGCATGAACCCTTTAATTCAGATGCCATTCTATTGTGGAAGGTGTGATAATTCATTTTTTTATCCAGTTTTCTCTTTTCAAACTAGTGCAAAACTTCTATTTGTTTAGGGCATTGTAATTGCATTTGTACTGCACCTGGTACAAATGCAACATTAAATATGATGTCCAGTTCTGGTTGTTTTTTTTTTTTTTAAGATTTTATTTATTTATTTGACAGACAGATCACAAGTAGGCAGAGAGTCAGGCAGGGGGTGGAAGGAGGAGACTCCCCGCTGAGCAGAGACCCTGGGATCATGACCAGAGCCGAAGGCAGAGGCTTAACCCACTGAGTCACCCAGATGCCCCCAGTTCTGTTTTATTTACTTATTTATTTTTGTTCTTCCCTTATTAGCTCACTCTTCAGTGGTTAAACGAGAAGAAAATGAACGTTAAAATCACATGAATATCATCTAGCATAAGGTGGTCATACAAACAATCCAGTATATATTTATGCAAACGTTTAGTAAGTATTCATTAAAATAAAAATAGAATAAAATAAAGACCTCATGTAGACTTGTTCAGCAAAGTTGTGGACTTTTTAAAACTTTTTAATTTTTTATAAAGATATAAAGTATTTTTATCCCCAGGGGTACATGTCTGTGAATCACCAGGTTTACACCCTTCACAGCACTAATCATAGCACATACCCTCCCCAATGTCCATTACCCCACCCCTCTTTCCCGACCCCCCTCCCCCATCACCCCTCAGTTTGTTTTGTGAGATTAAGAGTCACTTATGGTTTGTCTCCCTCCCGATCCCATCTTGTTTCTTTTCTTCTTTTCCTACCCCTACCCCCCATGTTGCATCTCCACTTCCTCATATCAGGGAGATCATATGATGCTTGTCTTTCTCCGATTGACTTATTTCACTAAGCATGATACCCTCTAGTTCCATCCACGTCATTGCAAATGGCAAGATTTCATTTCTTTTGATGGCTGCATAGTATTCCATTGTGTATATATACCACATCTTCTTTATCCATTCATCTGTTGATGGACATCTAGG
>PISX010012468.1:0-59524 GCA_004024625.1 Mellivora capensis | reverse complement strand
AAAAGATTTTATTTATTTATTTGACAGAGATCACAAGTAGGCAGAGAGGCAGGCAGAGAGAGAGAGGGGGGAAGCAGGCTCCCTGCTGAGCAGAGAGCCCGATGCGGGGCTCGATCCCAGGACCCTGAGATCATGACCTGAGCTGAAGACAGTCTTTTTTTTTTTTTTTTTTTAAAGATTTTATTTATTTATTTGACAGATAGAGATCACAAGTAGGCTGAGAGGCAGGCAGAGAGAGAGGAGGAAGCAGACTCCCTGCTGAGCAGAAAGCTGGGACCAGGACCCTGGGATCATGACCCGAGCCGAAGGCAGAGGCTTTAACCCACTGAGCCACCCAGGTGCCCCAGCATCTCAACTCTTGATCTTAGCTTGGGTTTTGATCTCAGGGTAAAAAAAAAAAAAAAAATAGAGGGGGGTATGATTCTAGGAATTAGATAGAAATAGAAGGGCTGGAGGAGCAAATGAGGAATGTGATATTCCTCAGAACCCATACACCCCCAATTTGCCCCAATGCTAACGGAGTTCCCTCCTGCCAGGGCTGCTGCTAGAGCCTTACGGGAGCCCAGCTGCCTGGGGCTTGGGAACGTAGATTTCAAGCCAAATGATTCAGGGATGGTGTAGAAGGGAAGGTATAGGGCTAAGTACCGACATAAACTGTCCAGCACAGGGGATATTTATTTAATTCATTTGGGGAGATAAGCTTAGATGTAGGACAAACTAAATTGAGTCGTTTGTGCTGTGATCCCAAATCAATAGCACAGGGTGAGATCTGAGATTATGAGTGCAACATTAGCAAGCTAAGAATTAAATCCCAACTTAGCCTAGTCACATCCATGTGTTGAACCACAAACTGAACTCAGCCTCTAGAAATGGAACACGACAGGAAACATATCTTCACTGTGGCCATGATCTCTTAGCGTGATTAAGTGCTCATTTCCGTGAATTCAGTAAATCTGTTTTTAGGCCCAATTGTGTCCCAGATTAGATCTCTGTCACCTAAAGGATCATACTGGTTTCTCTTAATCTGATTACAGAGTCGTTACTCAGAGTCCTGGTGTTATTTACAGGCCTAGGATGTGACAAGCTTGTATTTATGGTACCTCTGACCCAAGCGCTCCTTTCTCTGCTGCTGAGATCATCCCTGGCTCCCCACTGCCCCAGGATGAATTGCCAGTATCTTGTCACTCTTCTTCTCCCTTCCTTTCTCTTCTGACTTTTTGAACAAGGGCAGCAGAGTCTAAATATACTTGATTGCTAACCATATTCATGTTCAGTATTCATCAATATTTATGACATTGATCTATCAATAATAAGCTTATTTTTATTAGGGACTACAGCTTTTTTAATCCCTCATGATGCAGAGGGAGAAAATAGTGGAAATGGTTGGAACTGGTAGGATCCCTGTTCCCTTTGCCCTTTTCCTCACTTTCCTAGGCCCCAGTTAAGACTGGCCCAGGGATCTGGGTTGAGGGTATGTTTCTTGGATTCGAAGTATGTCATTGATAGACCAAGAAACTCCCTCCTCCATACTCCCTCCCTTCCCCCCCGCCCCCCGCAAAATGAAATCCTATGCCGTGATTATATTTCTAGATTTAGAATTATACTGTGATTTATTTTTTTTCAAAGATTATTTATTTCACACATACACAGAGATCATGAGTGAGCACAAGCAGGGGAAGGGGGAGAGGGAGAGGCAGAAGTAGACATCCACCTGAGCAGGGAGCCCACCATAGGGCTCGATCCCAGTATCCTGAGATCATGACCTGAGCTGAAGGCAGACGTTTAACCAGCTGAGCCACCCAGGTGCCCTTACGATTTATTTTTTATGAAATTCACATCCTTTTTTCCTTAAAAACTGAAATCCCAAGGGCTATTAATGTTAATAAGTCTCTTCAGAGAGTATTTTATCATGTTTTTGATCAATTAAATAATTTATGTTCAAGTACCAGCTTATTTCATTCATCAAGTTATTTTGGATTTCTGGAATGCTGACTATTTTTATTTAAGGATGATCCTATGCTACTTGTAAACACGAATTAATGGATCTTTCATCCATTTCGTTATGTTCATGGATTTCCTTGTAAGGATGTAATTGATCCCTTAAAGTTGTACCTAGATGCAGTTCCTTAGTTTTCTAATAGGATTTAAAAATTATTTTCTTCATCTAAACAAACTGAAAATAAACTTCTATTATTTTTTATTTTCCCATATACCTGAGTAATTTCTACAGCAAAAAAATTAACTGCCAGAGCAGCTTAAATTCTTCTGTTCTTTGTGCCCTGAATAAATGAGGGCTTAGTATTTGCGATTTTACTACTGACAGCCATAACATTTTATTTAATGCTATAGAGAAGGAATCCTGGAGAGGAGGAACTGTACTGGGGAAAGAAGGGGATGGCCCCTGGTGTATTTGCCTTTTTAGTCTTCTGAAAGTCCCTTTCTGAATTTGAAACACTGTGTTAGTGAGAAATACTACCTCATCAAAATTCTATGAGAAAAATGTTCTGTTTGAATTTAAGCAAAAACCATTTATTTTTCTCTTCAGCATGCTTCCACTGTCTCTCCCTTTTAAACGATTTTATTCGTACCCTGAAGTTGCTCTGTTTTTGAGCTTTGTTTTTGGTTGTTGGAGGCTTTCCTAGGAAGGTGCTGGGCTGACCATGTGGGGGCTGGGAGGCTGTGACCCGAGCAGGTGGGTGGGCGGTCCTGTTCTCCTGTGCCCTCAGATGCTCCCAAGGAGCTGATGTCTTAGGAAGACACCTTTAGAAACTGCTACACACTCATTTAAATTAACTCAACAAATGGGGTGCACTAGAGCCAGGAAAATGTCTGTGACTCAAAGACCCTTACTCTTCTTACAGGCATTTGCTTTTATTTATTAACTTCTTATTTTGGGACATTTCAAACATACACAAATGAAGAGATAATAATGCAATATACCTCCATATACAGATCACGCCACATTAACGTTCTGTTATTTTAGAGGTATTTTCTAATGAATTTAGGCATGAAAAGCTTGGATTTTATATTATTTTTTTCTTTTTCTTGGCATTGTGTTTTAGGCATATTTTTCTCAGTTTACATTACAAGTTTAGTTGTGCCCTAGTAACTCCCAAGACTAGTTGTAGTGCACTGAGTATGAGGTAGGCAGATTGCTGCTGGGTGGTGCTTGACAAAGAGGAGAAGTCGTATGCAGACTATTTCCGGTATTACTGGGAGGCTCAGCTTTGCCAGTGAGGAACTTCTTTTTCACTTACGGGGAGCACGAATCTAGGTTATAATACTGGTGGAAGCTAGATATAGTTTGGAAATGTTTTCTTCCCTTTTCTTTCTTTCCTCTTCTCTTTTCTCTTCTTTTCTTACTCTGTCCTTCCTCCACCCTCAATTTGTCTCTCCTTTCTGCCGTCTGTCCTACAGGTGTTCGTCTGCTCTGTGTGTACAACGCTACAAGGTGGGAGCCTCCACTGTGGGAGGGTTGGGGGATGGCACACCTGCCCGGACATAAATAGGATCTAGCATTGGCGACAAGGACTTGGCAGGTAGACCTAGTGATGTGGCAGAGAGTAAGATGGGGATGTGCTCAGTAAGGGAATGGGAAAAAAACTGCTGGTGATTTCAGACGTGCAGGTGAGAAACAGCTGTGAAGAGAGCACTTTGGGCAAGGGAACAGGACTTGCAGAGGCCCTGAGGTAGAGAAGAGTCTGCAGGAAGTAGGAACCCAGCAAGGGAGCATGAGTGGAGGGAGCCACAGTGGTCTAAGCAGGCAGTAGATCTTGCAGGTCTTGTAGATCTTGGGTAAGGGGTTTGGAGTTTATCATTTAGTTAGCTACTGAAAGCCTTTCAGGAGGATCGTGACAGGATCTGCTTTGCCTTTTAAAAGATATCTGTCTGCTATTAAAATTTTGAAAATTCTTAAAAAAAACAAAAAAAGCTATCTGTCCACTCTGTGGAGAATGGATTTCTGGGAGTGTGAGGAAAGGCAGTCTGAAGGCTCCCGCAGAAGTCTGGGTGGCTCGAATTAGAATGATGGCAGCGGGAACGGAGAGAAGTGGTTGATTTCAAGCTACATGGGGACAGTAGACTCAGTAGGATTTGCGGATGGCTGGGTTGATGGTTGGTATCTGGGCTTGGTTGGTTGTGTAGTACAGAAGTGGGGAAGCCAGGGAGAGTTGAGTTGGGGAGCAAATTGGAGATCAGCTTTGGTTGTCTGTGGAACGTTGATGTGGAGATTCCGAATGAGTACTTGGACATACCTGTCTGTATCTCAGAGAGTAAGTCCTCATAATATTGGTAGTACTCATCGTCACCTAAGTACACATCACCTAGGAAGAGAATGTAGGATGCGTGGGGGGAGCAAAGAGAACTCAGCATTCGCTCCAAGGAAATCCCAGGTTTAGTTGATGTGGTTCTGGAGGAGTCAGCAGACTGAGAAGGAGAACCAGGAGAGCGTGTCACAGTTGCTGAGAGAAGAAAACACTTTGAGGATGAGGGACAGTTTCCTGAGTGGTTGGGGGCTTTAGACTGGCTTAGGCGATCGGAAGGTCACAGTGGCCTAGCCAGCAGCCACTTTAGTGTGTTAGGATAGATGCTAGCCAGATTGGGGAGGAAATGAGCAGTAGGGTGGACCAGCCTCCAAGATGAGATGTCTTATTGTGAAAGGGGTGGAGAAGGGCTGAGGGGCGACTAGAGGTTTTCTTTTCTTCCTGGCATGGAGCTAATATTAGAGCGTGTTTGCATGCTGCTCAGAGGGGTTGGAGTACCGAAGGAAGCTCCTGCCACCCTCACATGGGTCTGCGTAGGTATCTTTATTCTCTCCTGGCTCTGGGATTCTTCAGTTTTCTGAATGTGAGTAGACATCCAACTTGTATTAAAGAAACAAGGAAGCGGGAGTTTATTGCTACTTGTCATCTGTCTGTGGAGATGCATCTTCTTTAAGGAGTGGAGAAGGGTTTAGAAATAGCACAAGATGTACACAGATGCTTACAAGAAGTCACACTCATTTTGTCAAGGATATTACTTTCGAAGTATTGTTGATATTTTTTGAAAAGTGGAGGTTTAAGCTGCAAGAGAAGGAAAGAGGCATGGGGATGCTTATTTCATGAGGTCCTCTAGGTGTGAATGCTGGAACTTCTCCCAAGTTGCTGTTTTAAGTTCAGCCTTAAACTTGACAGTGTAACATGTTGACATCCGTTCCCTCTACCTTTGAGGGGGATTTGTTTATTAAGTGTGAATGGTTGAGGCTTGTGGGAGGGGCATGGGAGCTTGCTGTAAGCAGGTTAGACTGTGATCTCCTAAGACCACAGGGACTTTGTTTTGTTCACCACTTGATAAGTGTGAATGAGTGAATGAATAAGTGAACTCTGAAAGTAAGCATCACTGGGGCTCAGTCAGTTAAGCAGCTGCCTTTGGCTCAGGTCATGGTCCCTGCATCCTGGGATCGAGGCCCTCGTGGGACTCCTTGCTCAGCAGGGGGTTTCCCTGTCCCTCTGTTCTCTCTCTCTCTCTCTTGCTCTTGTTCTCTCTCAAGTAAATAAATAAAATCTTAAAAAAAAAGAAAAGTAAGCATCACGATATTAGTAGTCATGGACAGTAAAATGACTCCCACATTTTCAGAATTTTCAAAAATGTCCTTTTTGGACCAAATTCTTATATAAAACATGCAAATTAGAACACAGTAAGATATCTTGACATACGAGATTTGCAGAAATGTTTAAATCACACAGTAGGAAATAGGTAGTGGTGCCATGGAGCTTTCCTCACCAGTGCTGGGTGTGAGACGGTACAACCACTCTGTGAAATTCTGTCTGCTTTCCAAGGTGTATGTGCTTGTCCCGACCTCCACTGGCCTGTGGCAGGGAGGACGGCTCTGCTACCTTCCAGCCTGTAAGAGCCCTGGAGCCCAGAGAGGCCATGGAGTCTGATGGTGAGTGAGGAGTGTGAACTTCAAATTCTAGTACTTTTTCTCCCTTTGTCCTTTAATTTGTTAGTGACTCTGTTCTGGATCTTAGAATGCTCTGTATTTCCTCTTCTTTTGCTGCTAAAGGTATGGCTCCAAAAAAGACAGCAGTCTAACTAAAGACGGAAACAGTTACATTGTCTTCGATGAAGTGAGTCTTCCCCCACTGCATACCTGGTCATCTAAGGCAGAAAACTAACAGACAAAAGATTGTAGATTTTATTTTCTCTCTTATTTTTATTTTATTTGTTATTATTTTTAGAGAGTGCAGGGCCTGATGGGGGCTCGATCTCACGACCCTGAGATGATGACCTGAGCTGAAATCAAGGGTCAGCTGCTCAGGCGCCCCTCTGTGTTTACCTTTTTGAGAGATTGCCAAACTTTTTCCAAAGCGGTTGTGTCATTTGACATCCCCACTGGCAGTGGGTGAGAGTGTCAGTTTTTCCACGTCTTCGTTGACACTTGTGAATGTCTGTCTCTCTTTTTTGTTTGTAGCCATATTTGTGGCTTTAACTGGGGAAATAGACATTAAAACACAGTGAAATGAAAAGGCAAAAAAAAAAAAAAAGGATGCATACAAAGAAAAACACAGTGAGATGCCATTACATAGTCATCAGTTATGCCAGTATTTAACAGCTGAGTGTAGAAAATGAGTAGATGCAGGTTGATTAGTTGTTATGACTCAAATGATTTTGGGTTTTTAAATGATTTTTATTGAGGTGAGGTTGCCTTAGTTAAAAACAAACTCTGTTTTTAAGTAAAACCTACCCCCACACTGGGGCTCGAACTCCCCACCCCAAGATTAAGAGTCACATGTTCTACCAAGTGAGCCAGCCAGGTGCTCCAGCTGTGTTTGCTGTAGGTTTTCATTTTGGGGTCCTCCACCTTCATAACTTCTCTCTACTCTATTGAAGGTCATGCCAGCTGTGTCTATTCATTCACTCACTCCATCAACACTCTTTGAAGGCCTGTCTGCTCTTAAGAGTCCAGTCCCAAGAGAGCCTAGGACACCCCTGTCAGGTACTGGAACATCAGATTTTGTGATGTGGGAACAAAAAATGTAAAATGGCTGTACAGTTAAAAGGTAGACTAGATGTGCTGTTCTTCTTGAGAGCTTTTTACCAAGGAACACCTGTTAACCTGTGACAGCTCTCACCTGGGTTTCTTGTTATTGTTCAGTGATTCATTGGCTGGTGGTTCTAAAAACTTTCTGCAAAGCGTCTGCTTTCCTGAATTGAGGCTTTAGAATGTGCAGTAAAGTGTCTAAGAGGAAATGGTAGCATACGAGGAAATCCATTTTGGAAAAAGTTTGTGTGTAAAGATTGTGATTTTTGAATTGCAGCTTGGTATGTGGAGAATGAGGTCAGGTTTTGGCTTTGGCTATCATTTACTGGTTCTGTAACCCTGGGCAAGTTAAAAACTTCTTGAAGCCTCATTTCCTTACCTGTGAAGTGGGAATATTTCAGAGGGTGGAAGGGATGAGTAGTCATGTAGCGTAGCCTCGAGGGTTCAGGTGTCAGCTCTCTTGCTCCTTCACCTCAAGACAGATTTTATAGAAAATAAGCTATGTTCCTTCCTGAAATAAAGATACAAATTAACTGATTATTATCTAATAGAAACAATTAGAACATTTTGGCAAAAGAAAAAAACAAACATAATAATATACCTAGTTAAAAGCATTTCCTAGAATATGACAAAAATGGTGTGATTTTAAATCACTCTAATTCTTAGGATCACTCTTAATTCTTAGGAGTCACACTTTTTTGGGTCAATTCTATGTTCTTCTTTTTAAAGAAGATTGATTGATATATGAGAGAGAGACAGACACTGAGAGAGCACAAGCAGCGGGTGAGGAGAGGGAGAGGCACGCTCCCTTCTGAGCAGGAAGCCTGATGTGGGGCTCTATCCCAGGACCCTGGCCGGATCATGACCCAAGCTGAAGGCAGACACTTAACCAACTGAGCCACCGGGTGCCCCAATTCTAGATTCTTCTATTTCAAGGTATAAGTCATTAAGAATTCTTCCAGAAGGGGTGCCTGGATGGCTTAGTCAGTTGGGCATCCAAGTCTGGGTTTCATTTAGGGTTATGGGATCAAGCCCTGCCTTGGGTTCTGTGCTTAGAGAAGAGTCTGCTTCTCTCTCACGCTCTCCCTCACTGTCCCCCACTACCACCCTTTTTTTCTCTCTAAAATAAATAGTCTTTTTTTTTTTTTTTTGAGATTTTGTTTATTTGAGAGAGAGAGAGACAGAGATAGAACACAAGTGGAGAGGAGAGGAAGAAGCAGACCTCCCACCAACCAGGGAGCCAGGACCCCAGGATCATGACCCAAGCTGAAGGCAGATGCTTGACTGACCTAGCCACTCAGGTGCCCCAAATAAAGTCTTAAAAAAAAATTCTTCACAGATGATTTTTAGAAGTCACGATTATATTCTAAAGTAAAATGTGTTTTTTTTTGCAACAAATTTGAGAAAATGTTTCTGGTAAAAGGCAGAGGGAAATGATTATAAGTTCATTTATTCCCCCCTTTCTTTTGTTGAAAATCATTACTATGTCCTAGTTGAGAAAACATCTCTCTCTCTCTTTTTTTTAATGTAAGATGAGATGGTATCAGGTCATGTTTTGTAACAAGTGAGGTTTGCATCGTGAGTTAATGACTCGTTAAGATTCCTGAATATCTGTTACAGTTTGAATGAATTGAAGAATCTGTGAGGACTCTGTTGTCTTTTATCTGGAATAAAGTTCTTGCAAAGTGTTGAGTATTATGAAATTTTGAAACAGTGGAGGATAGAAAGGTGAATTTAGCAGAATGCTTGCCTTGGATCAACTCGAACAACTCAGGCATGTATGCCACGAAGAGTTGTACCCATGACGCCATATTCTTCCCATTCTAGGTTGGTTTATTACTCATGCCCCTTCTGTTAAAAGAGTTTATTTTTTAGGTAAAGGATTGAGGAATGAATACTTTTATTATTTTGAGTACAAACTAACGCATCAGTTGTAACTGGGCATGTTTTATGAATGGGTCAGACTGTTTCCATTTAAGGTTCCGCTCTGAGAGCAGTTGGAAGAATGTTTTCCACTGAACCAGTGAGTGTTTTTGCCAGCATTATAGTCAAATCCTATAGCAAGCTTCTAGATGATTTTTTAAAGTTTTACTTTTAAGTCATCTCTACACCCAGCATGGGGCTCAAACTTACAACCTCCAGATCAAAAGTCTCCCAGTCCACCAACTGAGCCAGCCAGGCTCCCAGCAAGTTTCTAGATGATTTTGATTAGTCTCTTGGATGTTTTATTTATAAAAACATGATTTAGGATTTGGGGAGGATAGTATAAAATATTTAATTTCTTAATAGTATAACAATATGTTTTTGTTATTAGTCTCTTAGCACTCAGTTTTGAGAGGTGTTAGCTTTTCAACTGTACGGGCGGAATATGCTCTCATCAGTATATTTTGATATATTAATAGCTGAATTGAAATTGAGCTTGCAAAAACAAAAGTGTGCCTGTCACTTTCTTCAGTTCCAGCACCTTGGATAATATGGAGGATGGGCCCTAATTCTTGACCTTTGGGTTTACTGGTCAGTGTTTTCCTAGTTGCTAAGATGAACGCACAGTGTTGCTGTCCTTTTGAGTGCTGTTAAATCCTGTGCACTTGCTGCCCAGGTATCCAAATGCACACTCGCTTCCATTCGTCGCGTTCACTTTGAATTTAGCCGTTCTCTTCTCGGCCAGCCACACCACAGCCCCTGCACCGGGTGCCCAGCGGAGCTTCCCAGTGGCTGCCGGTGATCTTGGCGCAGGCCACAAGGGCGCCCTTTTATTTCTGAGTCTTCCCTCTCCCTTGAACGTCCTTTCCTACTTGGTGTTGTTGGCGGCTCCCTCTTTGGGAGACAAAGCCTTCGTGCTTCTCTCCGGCCTTCTTTTCTGCCTACGGTACACGGAGCGAGCGGTCCCGTGGCTGACAGAAGACGTTCATCCCTTCCGCCCCTACCGCTCCCTCCTCCCGAGGCGCAGCTCCCCGCGGGGCGAAAGGGCTCCCTCACCTGCCCCCCCCCCCCCCCCCCCCCGCCCGAGCCCGAGTGCGCATGCTCCGCCTGCAGGGTCTTCCGCCCGGCCCGGCCCTCCGGTGGCGCCCCCTTCCCGCGGGAACACGCCCTGCTCGCAGAGCCCCGGCCTTCTTCGCTGTCTGGCCTTTGACCTGATAACCTGTGGAGTCACCTGTGATTTTTGTCTTCCTCCTTTGAAAGGTCTCTCAGGCTTAGTCTGTCCCTGCTGCTCTGACGGCTGCTTGTCTGCGCCAAGAGCTCAACCCCGGACTGGTCCGCACCTTCCTGCCCGTCGGCCTCCAGGCCTCGCAGGCCTATGCTTGCGCGCAGGGCCGGTGACAGATGTGCTGTGAAACGTAGTACCGCTCAGGCCTCTCCTGCCCGGTGCTTCTTGTGGCCTGTGTAACTTTTGCGCACTATTTCCGCTCTCCCGTGCGGGCTTACTCTGTACAGCGAGAGACTGAGCTCTCCCGCCACCTCCCATGCAAGCGTCATGCGGCTGATGCCAGCCCCACGCCGGCCTCGATGGCCTCTGCACGCTGCTCGCGCTGGCGGGTTGCCTTCCACTCTCCCCTGGCTCTCCAAGGTTCTTTCCATCCTTCAAGATGAAGCTCCTGCTTCCATTTTGATGAAGCTGTTTGCAGCTAACTTGACTCATAGTTCACACTCTTTTCTCTGTGCAGCCAGATTTCTAATGCCTTGCCTTGCAAAAATTCCACCCTCCCCACCCCCTCTGTCCCCAATTGTAAAATCCTTTAGGGCAGGGCGGGACTGAGCTTTGTAGCACACTTGGCCATCCCTGGAGTAGTGCCAGGAACACAAAGTTCAGGAGTGGTCGAGGTAGGTTGTGAGAATCGTCAAGCAAGCATCGTCAACCTGCTGGTTTCTAATTGTGTTGGTAGATACTGGTAAGTAATTCTAAAGATAAAGATATGGAATAGATGTTACAAGGTTCATGGTCCTTGCCTAGGATGGTTTTAGCTTTTACCTGGTGTCCTTTTGTTGGTAGGGTATTGCAGATATTATGGGATTAAAATTCAGTGGGGGAAGCTTTGTATTTAAACATCTTGTTTTATGAGTTAGATTCTCCTTACACAGAGAAAGGCCCATTTGCCTCTTCCAGACTCAGCTACTGAAAGCAAATACTGTGCCATAAATAAAATGTCATTAGATGGACATCCTATATTTTGGTTGTACAAATTAAGTGAATGGCATCCTACTTTGAAACATGGCTCCACTTACCAACCCTTGTGTATTTTTCCTATTTGTGTAAAAAATTTTAAGCAAATTTCTTATATAATTTCCTTTCCCAAAAGCATTTCAGGAATAGAAAGGGCTTACCAGGTCCACAGAAGGTTGAATCAGGACCCACGAACCATTCTCCCCTGGGTGGACGGCAGTGTGCACTCACGTCCCAGCTGCCACCTTTGATATCTGTCTCCCTCTGCTTTCCGCCCTGTGCTCCAGGCTGTAGGAGTGACTGAGAGCTAGAACAGTTTTCTGCTGCTTCTCCCCTTCCTGGTGTGCCTTGTTGGTTTGTTTGGTAAGAATGAGAGAATCCATTGTTAGAGTTCAAAGGTTTCTATTGTCCTGCTTGTTTAGTATTTATGTTACTCTACCTTGTTACTTGCTTTTGTCTTCTTTCCCACTAGTTTGAGGTAAGGGATAATGTTTTATCTTGGTAGCTGCTACACAGTAGAGGGTAGTCTAGGAACCACAAAATATTTGTTGAATGAAACACTCATGTGTTTAAAAGCCAAATTTATTCACAGAGTAAAGGATTATATTATCCGGCATCAAGCTTACCTCCCCTCGTTCTCTCAAATTCTCCACAGATTAACAACCTTATTGTTCAAAACCAGGGGTTCTTAAGCTTTTTGGTATTCATGTACCCCTTTGGTAAGCTAGTGAATCCTGTAGATCTGTTCTGAGATTAATGGTTTTAAGTAAATGCAATCCATAGGACTGTAGAGGAAGTTAGTTGTACATATCTGTAACATCTGTAAATGTAACATAAGAATATCTCTTCTTTCTGTGGTGACAGTTACAGTTACTGGTGATGTTGCCGTGATGGGTTGCCTACATTTGTGTTTGAAGGCAGTCTTAAATTTCAGTTTGAGGTTAATGGAAACAGGAAATAACTTCCTTTCACACAAATTCATGGACCGCTGTGTTCTCTTGATGGACTGTAGGACTCCAGGTTAAGAACCTTGCTCCAAACAGTGGGAGCAGGGGTGCCTGGCTGGCTCAACTGGAAGAGCATGTGACTCTTGATTCCTGGGTTCTGAGTTTGAGCCCCACATTGAGTTGTAGAGATTACTTAAAAGTAAATAAATAAATAAACTTTTAAAAAAGTGGGAATAAAAGAAACTGGGTAGGAAGGTGGGAGGATGTTTTAAGAAATTTACCTTATTTAGCACTGTGGCTGATTCTCCTATCTTAAACAAGTCTGGGATAGGGGAGTGAATAAGATTATTATACATTGCTGAGGATGTTGACGGACAGAGACTTAGGGCTTAAATATTTTCTGCTTTAAATTTTGGGCACTGTGGGAGTATGGGACTCAGGTTGAGTGAGTAGGATACAAAAAAGCTTTTAAACATATGCATGTGGTGTCTTTCTTAATCATGTTTGGAAATAATAGATGGCATAATAATAATAAGATGGCATTTAGTGGAAAATCTCATGAATTTTGAAGTCTGAAAGAATTCTGAATAAGTTTGTTAATCTTGCTTGAGGCTTGGTTTCTTCACCTGTTCAGTTAAGATACTGTTTGCATCAGAGTTCCACGAGGATGAGTGAGGGTATGTGCCAGTGCTTGGAGCTGCAGACCAGAGCCGGCTTCTCTGGGGTGGGAAGCGGCTCACCTCTGCTGACCCGGAAAGCAAGGGTATTGGTATAAAGGAATCTTTCATATCCCTTTAGCCGGAAAAGCTGTTTGGTATTAGTAAGCCTACTTCTCAGGCTTACTGAAGTGCAGAACTTCCCAACTAGACACAATTTGAGAGTAGATTGCTTGGAGCAGCAGAGAGCGTTTTGAGTGCTTATAACCTGGAAGGCATTCTCAAACACGCCATCTCATTTCCTCCTCAGAGCCACTCTGCATAGAAAGGCGGCATTCCCACTTTATAGATTGGGATATTAAGACCTAGAAGGGTAAAAAATCTTCTAGGGTCGTGAATTTGTATGCAGTGAACTGGAGTTTGAAGTCGGGGTTCCCGTGCGTAAACCCTGTTTCTGCTTCCATGTTTTGTTACACAGTATTATTTCACAGTACTTCCCTAGTACTCCAGTGCGAGACTCCTTTCGTACTCTTCCTACAAGGAGAACACTGTGTTGGAAAGAATATGTATGTATGTATGAAGATTATTATGTTCACTTTGGAGAGACTATTTTTAAAACGTTTAAAAGATTCTGAAGCTGTGGAAAACAGACCGAAGTTGTAAGAATAGGAGAGAACCATCCTCTGTCCCTCTGGCCTTTGGCAGTAGGTTGCCCCTCTGATGCGCATCTCTCTGGGATACCCGGGTGTGGGTGTCATACAGTACGGACATCCCCCTGCACAGTGAGGACAGCATAGCCACAAGTACTCCTTAGACCGCAGTCAGCTTTGACCAGTTGCTGAGGGGCAGCCTCCCCTCTCCAGCCTGCACCACCCTCCTGCGTCTGGTGGGAGCAGAAGGAACCAGTTAGGGATCATGCTTTGCATTGAATTTGCGAGTTTTCTTCAGCCTTTCTTTTGATTTTCATGGTCTTGGTGATCTTGATGTGTTTTGAAATTAGGCCTTTTTTTTTTTTAAAAAAAATATAGGACTGTTATTTTGTAGAATATCCCTCAGTTTGGGTTTGTTTGATGTTTTCTCAAGAATAAACTCAGGTTATTAATCTTTGGCAGGAATATCACAGAAATGGTGCTGTGTCTCATTAGATCTTATTTGTAATTAATGAGTATTTTGTAATTAGTATTTTGTGGGTAGATACTTCAAACCTATCCCATTCCTCATCAAGCTTTCAGTTTATTTATTATAAATTTATGTCTGTATGGACTCATTTTTTCTGTTTTATTCAATGAGCTATAATTTTGTTATTACTTTATATTAATGTGTAAATTATCCCAAATTTGGCCAGTAGGAGCCCTGTCACGTTCACTTCTTTGTTCTTTTGATGTGTTTCTGTTATTCTTTGGAGCATTTTCTTGCTTTTTGGCACAAGCATCCTAGGCCAGAGTTTCTTACCTCGGCACTGTCTGTGTTCATGCATGTGGTTGTTTATTTAGTGTCCAGTTCGTTCTGCAAGAAAATAGAACATTTTTGAAAAAATAACTACCAAATGTTACCCTTTTTGTATCCTTAGTAATATATCACTTGGAATGCATTTCTTTCTTTTTTTTTTTTTAAAGATTTTATTTATTTGACAGACAGGGATCACAAGTAGGCAGAGAGGCAGGCGGGGGGGGGGGGGGAGGGAAGCAGGCTCCCTGCTGAACAGAGAGCCCGATGTGGGGCTCGATCCCAGGACCCTGAGATCATGACCTGAGCCGAAGTCAGAGGCTTTAACCCACTGAGCCACCCAGGCGCCCCTCTTTTTTTTTTTTTTTTTTTTTAAGATTTTGTTTATTTATTTGACAGATAGAGATCACAAGTAGGCACAGAGGCAGGCAGAGAGAGAGGGGGAAGCAGGTTCCCTGCTGAGCAGAGAGCCCGATGCGGGGCTCGATCCCAGGACCCTGAGATCATGACCTGAGCCAAAGGCAGAGGCTCAACCCACCGAGCCACCCAGGCGCCCTGGAATGAATTTCTGACACTACTGGGAAGGTGGCAGAGAACCTGCCATTTTCTTTTTTGCATTTCTTCTTTTTCCTACCTGAGGGAAAAAGAAGTCTTTTTGTCTCAGTGCCAAAAAGTATTGTAATTGTGGAGGCCATTTCATTGTCAGAATAATCACTTAAACCACAACAAAATAAAAAACATTTTTGGTTGAAATGAGTGTGGAAGAAGAAATGTGCTCTTCATTTGCTGGCTTGGCCACCACATATGTAGTGAGTATTTCCTGGAGTCAGGCACCAAGCAGGGCTCTTCGCAAAGCAGCAAGGTTACTGGACAGACAAAAACCAGCATAGTCCCTGCAGTGCCCTCAGGGAGCTTACAGTGTGTGGTTAGAGTGGGTCACAGAAACACGGAGGGACAGTCATGAAATGTCCTAAGCTGCATTTCTTACATGTGAAATGACCCATTCTGCTTTACAAATTGTTCTGACAGTAAAACGAGATCATTTAAGCAAAAGTCCTTTGTGAATTATAGATGTGTTCTATAAATGAATTATTTCTTTCCCGTCACTTCCTCATGTATTTGTGGTCTTTTTAGAATTACTAAGAGGAAAAAAAAAAGAATTACTAAGGAAGCATTGCCTGAATTAGCTTCCTGGCTCTTCTCCTCCATCCTGAGCATCACTGTCCATCTCTCTGTATGTGTACTCCACTTACTTTCACATCACTGAACCCTGGTCACAGACCTTGAGTGTGCCCATATTTCCTTCAGGTTGAAGTCCAGACCCGTGATAAGTAATACCTCTAGGCTCGCCCACCTAACTTCCCGGTCTTGTCTTGTTACTTGTCCTGAAGCCCTTAAACCAAACAAACTGGCCTGTCACTGCACTTTCCCATTCCCGTGCCTTCACTCTTATCCTTTGCCTGGAACTGTCTTCATCTTCCCCATTCTGCAAAATTACATTTTCATTCTGGACCTGGCTTTTAGCTGAGGCCTCCCTGTGCTTTGCTCCCATCATGGGTACAGTCTCTCCGGAGTATTTAGTAGTCATCATCTGTCCTCTTATGTCCTTGTGAGGTTTTCTCAACTGGCATTCCGGCCCTCAAACTGCGGGACCATATGCAGTATGTTTTTTTTCTGATTGATAGGAAAAGTGACCCGACTGCATTCATCTCTCTTCCCAAGAATTTAGAAACAAAAAAACTCTGACTTTTCAGAAACACACAAAAAAATCTGAATTTGCATTGAAAGAAAAAAAAAATCATTACTCTGTACCAGTATTGCATTTTAGTAAGTCACAACACATCTGACTTAACTGTCCCTTGCCTCAGCAGAAGATGAACACCTTTGTGCTCTTGAGCACCTTTTGTCCGGGAGACTTCAAACTGAGATGGTTGCAGCCCCTTTTGTCCCTCCCTTTGACCCATTTTGGTACCAGGCATGGTTTGCTTCAGCTTAGCAGATGCCTTTAGTGACTGGGTCAAGTCGGGTGTCCCAGGTGGTCTGAGTGAGGGAGCATGCCACGGAAAGCTGGAGGGACTCCAGATCCAGCATTTTCTTTTTTGTATGTGAGTGATAAAGAAGTTTGTCTCAAAATCTCAGGAATCAGCCACTTGATTATCTTCCGTAATTAAGAAGGAAAATCAAGATAAAACTACCTAAGTCATTAAAAGCAATTCACTAAAAAAAGAAGAAAAAAAATGCCCTTGAGTGCTATGAAGGAAAAATGTCTGATGCTATGAGAGCTTAAAACAGGAGGACCCATGAATTTCTATTTTATTACCCAAGTGTGACCTAGCAGTTGGTGATAGTGCTTCCTTTCAGTTGAAATCCCCTATTATGCCTTCAAAAGATGGATTTCCAATGATAGAGCAGTTTTTTTCTCTTACTGTTCTAGCTTCAACATTCATTGTTAAAAGAATAGGTGTTTCAATAAAAGAATTGTCAGAAATTGGAAATATCCAGGTAACAGTGATGATCTTTTAGTCAGTACATACTTGTTAATATCATTGATTTTTCCAGAAAGGTCTCTCAAATACAGACTGTGTTTTGGATATAGTACAGTGTAGTTTTGGATATTCGTCCTAAGAATCCGCTCTCGTGGTGCAGAATGCATCCCCTTCTCCAGTCAAGTAGTAGCACCATGAGTGTCATGACAGTATCGTGATGTCACTTAGCATGCACTGTGTTTATTTCTGTGTTTAAGGCAGTTAATGGGGATGCTGCTGCTGCTTTGTTGTAACCCCTAAGAAGGCTGATTTATCACTGTAGTTTTATTTCATGGTTTACTTTTTATTATGGCAGTGTTTAAACACGTACAGAAACAGAAAATCACTTTACTTGGTTTCCACAGTTATCACTACATGGCTGGCTTTTTTTTTTATAAGCTTTCCTTTCTGACAGATAGACACAATTTTGTTTCCCTTACTACATCATTTTACAGCAAATGTTGAGTATGATATCACTCTGTAAATAATTCAGTATTTATCTCTAAAATTATGATTTTTTTAACCACAATACCCTTTTATTGCATGTAAAAATCAGTTAATTTAAAAAATATTATTAAATATCCTGCTGGCATTATCACTATTTTAAGTTCTTCTCTATGTGAATATTACAGTTTGATTTGTGGTATGGCTGTTATGCAGAACCTATAGAGGTTTTTTCTTTTTAAGCTATGATATAAAAAGAATAGCTCTGTTTCTGGAATGAAAATGTAATATATTTTTATAAAATATTTTGGGCTAAGACCCCCCAAAAACGAACACACACATACAAACAGCCAAGCACTGGAAATCTATCTATAAATAACAATCCTGATTAAATTATACTTGAATGACTTTATTTTTCTGTTGTTTGTGTACTTAATAACATATATCTTGGGGAAGAGAGGAGATTCTTTTGAAAATTCCTGTTTCAGGTTTAGCAAGCTGATGCTGACTAGGTGAGGAGTTTTTGTGGGCTCTTGAGCCCAGTGGCTATTGGGTTCTTGGTAGCTCAGTGGTCCTGAACTGTGGGGCTTAGGGCCCTTAGGACCTGCATCCAGGTTTTGCCCTAGTTATTGGGTACAGGCCATTTCAGCAGGTGCTTAAATGAGCACTTACTATATGCAAATTAAACTGGGGAAAATACCTTACAACTACTGAATGTGGAGTTAATTTGAAACAGTAATTCTCTTTTGTTTTAATTCAGAAATAGCACAATACATAGTGCAAGTAATATTTGAACCTTTCAAAGAATAAACTGGGTAGTGACATGTAAAACAGGTAGTTTTAAACAGTTTAAAACAGGTAATGATCTTCTGTTCTATACCCATTTCCTTCCTTTGCTGGCGCAGTAGTGTGGTTGGTTCCCATGTTAAAAGTGAGGAGCTGCTCACTGGGGGGCACAGAGTATGAGCTGCCACCCACTTTCTGTTGGATTCAGGATGTGTGAATGTGAGACTTTCTACTCAGGATGACCTGAGGATTTAATAAAAACTGAAGTTTCTGGAACCTTGATATTTATATGCACCCTTTTAGGTGATATAGAACCCCTCTCCCCATGTTGATACTATTGAGTTTTAGTAAGTTGATGGCAAACATCTGTCACCAGAAATTAGTTTTAGAACACTTCCATTTCCCCCCCATCCCGCCCCATGACCTTGTGACTAGTTACCAATAACCCCTGCCTCTACCCTAGTGTCAGGCAACCACTGATGGCTTTTTTTTTTTTTTTAAGATTTTATTTATTTATTTGACAGAGATCACAAGTAGGCAGAGAAGCAGGCAAAGAAAGAGGAGGAAGCGGGCTCCCTGCTGAGCAGAGAGCCCAATGGATGCAAGGCTCCATCCCAGGACCCTGGAATCATGACCTGAGCCGAAGGCAGAGGATTTAACCCACTGAGCCAACCAGGTGCCCCTAAGATTTTATTTTTTTAAGTAATCTCTCTACCCAACTTGGGGCTCGAATTCACAACCCTGAGATCAAGAGTTGCATGCTCTGCTGACTGAGCCAGCCAGGTGCCCCTATAAGCTTTTTTCTTTACAGTTTTGCCTTTTCTACAAATTTGTTGTAAATAGAATCATCACAGTATGTAGTCTTATCTGTCTGGCATATTTCATTTCATATGATGTTTTTGAAATTTATCCCTGTTATTGCATGTATCAGTAGTTCACTCATTTTTATTGCTGAGAATTATCCCGTTGTGTAGATACACCATATTTTGTTTATCCATTCACTAATTGATGGACATTTGGGTTGTTTCCTGCTCATAGTAGTGAACACTTGTGTAAACGTCTTTGTATGGATATGTTTTCATCCCTCTTTGGTAGATACCCAATAGTGGAGTTACTGGGTTGTATGGTAACTATATTTAAACATACAACTTCGAAGAAGTTCTTCTTAAGGAACTGCCAAACTGTTTTCAGAGTGACCATACCATTTTCCATTTGCACCAACACTGTGTGAGAGCTGCAGTCTCTTGTGAACCCTAGCTATTGCTAGTCTTTGGCTTTACCCATTTTTGTTGGTATGTAATATTTCCTTGACATTTTAATTTGCTTTTCTTAATGACTAATGAAGTATCTTTTCATGTGCTTATTTGCCATTCATATGTCCTCTTTGTTAAAGTGTCTATTCACATCTTTTGCCTATTTAAAAAAATTAGATTGTTTATTGAGTTGTAAGAGTTTGGTGGGTTTTTTTTTCTTTTTTTAAAAAGATTTATTTATTTAGAGTGAGAGAGAGAGAAAACACGAGTGGGGGAGGGGCAGAGGGAAGAGAGGGTGGTGGGGAGCCAACTCCCTGCTGAGCAGGGGGCCAGGACACAATGGGACCCCAAGATCCTGACCTGAACCAAAACCAAGAGTTGGTGGCTTAACCAACTCAACCACCCTGGTGCCCCGGTAAGAGTTTTTGTATATAAATCCTTTATGAGATAAATGTTTTGCAGATTTTTCCCTCCAGTTCGTGATTTGTTTTTTGCTTAATAGAATCTTTGAAAAGCAAAAAGGCTTAAACTTTGATACAGTTTATTGAATTTTTATTTATTGTTTGTGCCTTTTGGGGGGGTCATATCTAAAAAAAAATCTTTGCCAATCCCAAGTTGAAAAGATTTTCTTCTATTTTTTTCCTAGATGTTTTATAATTCTAGCTCTTTTTTTTTTGTACTGTTACATTTAGGTTTATGATTCATTTTGAGTTTTTATGTATGGCGTGAAGTAAAAGTTGAGCTCACCAGGGTGACACTTATCCCGTTCTTCTGACTTCTGTATTGGATCTAGGGTTCCATCCAATTCTGGTTTGATTTTTTTCCCCCAGGACTTTTTCATAGTTGGTGTTGTATTCATCCATCAGGGGACACATAATGTTTCCAGTTGTCTTATTTTATTTACTTTTTAAGATTTCATTTATTTGAGAAAGAGCTTGAGGAGGGGGAGGGACAGAGGAAGAGGGAGAGCTGACCACAGAGCCAGATGCAGGGCTCAATCCCAGGGCCCCAGGACTCTGAGAGTATGACTTGCGCTGAAGTCAGACGCTTAACTGACTGAGCCATCCATGTGCCCCTCGGGTTGTCTTTTGTTTTGTGATTGATGTAAGCTGCTATTGATGGTCAACACTTAGATCTGTTAATTGATTTTATTAGAGAGTCTGTCATTTCCTCATCCTTTATTAGCTGGATTATTTTTGTTAAAAGAAACATCTTTTTCTTCTATTTTGTTATCCAGTGGTACAGTTGTGTATGATCTCTTTAGTTACAAATGCAGTGACTCTATTAACAAGTTGTTTGTGGTAGGTATTTTTTCTAATGCACCATTTCCCAGTTGAATTGGCAGACAGTTTCAACTAATTAGCAAATTGAGGTTTTTTTCCTTCTCGCTGCATTAATGTCTTCTGAACAAACCCTTCTTTTGGAAACTCTGCTTAAGAGTGTTCTTCTTGGCTTCTTCGTTTGTAGGCAAAGACTGTATGTAATGTAAATGATTGCTTTATAAGAGCAAATTACAATCTCGACTGTATTTCTTTCCAGTATAGTATTTTGTAATGAGCATAGAGTAATTGCTTTTTTCTTTTTTTTACAGCTTTGATTTATGATGCTGCTGTCTCTTACGCTGCTTTATTGTGATGAAATGGTTTTCTGTTCTTTCCTTGATTTTAACTATGAATAAGAAAAGTTACAAAGTTGATGTAAATTCGATTATGCTTTTACTATTCATACTTTTCACTTTTTGTGTCTTAGTTGTTAACACCATTTTCACAATTCTTCCCAAATGGGACGATTATTTTTCTTTCTTTGGCTGTCATTGTATCTGTTTTAAACACTAATCACATGTCACAATAACTTTGTAGCATGTTGTACGTAGATGTACCTGGAATAAAAGGACCTGTATGGAGCAGATGCTCAGAATAGTCAGAGCTAAGTAGATGGAGTGGACGAGGGTGGAGAAGGTCTGTCTACTAACCCATCAGCCTAGAAATTGTCCTCGGGGCTGTGAGACATTTAGTGCCGGCTCGCAGAGCGCGTGTTTTGTAGGTAACTGCTGTGAATGTAGCAGGCATTTCAGTAGTGCAGCAGAACAGCCGGTGTGTGTCATGTATTTTCTAAGTCCACTTTAAAGTAATTTATTTTAAAATGGACTTTTGTGTGTTATGTAGTGCATCAGATGTAACGGCTATGTCACAAATAAAAAGTACTGCCTAAGTGGGACGCCTGGCCTGCTCAGTCAGCAGAGCATGCAACTCTTGATCTAAGGGTTGTGAGCCCAGGCTGGGTGTAGAGATTACTTAAAGAAAAACTTGGGGTGTCTGGGTGGCTCAGTGGGTTAGGCCTCTGCCTTCAGCTCAGGTCATGGTCTCAGGGTCCTGGGATCGAGCCCGGATCCCGCATCAGGCTCTCTGCTTGGCGGGGAGCCTGCTTCCCCCTCTCTCTGCCTGCTGCTCTGCCTACTTGTGATCTCTCTCTCTCTGTCAAATAAATAAATAAAATCTTTAAAAACAAAACAAAACAAAAAAACTTTAAAAAATACTGCCAAGGTACCTATAATTGACTGTGTCTATTTAGCATATGGATTGAAGTGCAAAAACTGCAGGTTCTTATGGGTTTTTAGTTGGAGTTTATAAATGTTAAGGCTTTTGCTTAGAAAAGAGTTTTTTGGTCTCTTTTCTTTATTTATGTGATACTTTATACATTCTTAATTTTTTTAAACTGATAAGACATGGCACATTTTCAGAGTTGAGATGCTTTTCAATAATTATTTTAGTTTCTTGGCACTCCTTTAAATGAAAGGATAATTGGGCACCTGGGTGGCTCAGTTTGGTTGGGTGACTGCCTTCGGCTCCGGTCACGATCCCGGAGTCCTGGGGTCGGGTCCCGCATTGGGCTCCCAGCTCCACGGGCAGTCTCCTCCTTCTGACCTTCTCACCTCTCATGTTCTCTCTCAAATAAATAAAATCTTCAAAAAAAAAATGAAAGGATGATTATGAGAAGTATTGAGAGTTGAGACTCAAATTCTGTTGGAATAGATGACAGAACCATCCCCATTAATTTTATTCTGCAGACCATAGACTGTGTGCTCATTGCGGCCAGGCAGGGTGCCAAGTCCCAGAGACTGAGGAAGGGCCCGCCCTGAGGTGCAGGTGGGCTGGAGGGCTCCTCCTCTGGAAGGTCCGAAAGGTGCTTTGGTCATTTCCGAGGAAGAGAATTACATTCTGCAGCCAACTGCAACCTTCCTCTTCAAGGATGCGTGGAGAAGAATGTGCTAGAGAAGCACCCTGGGTTAATGGAGAGGTGTTCCTTGTGGAAGTGTTGGGACATGAGAATAGACAAAATATATGAGGACTGCTGGACGAGGTGTCACCTGTTGGAAGTGTCTCCCAACTTTTAGATCCACCAATCTCCGTTACTTAATGAAACAAAAAAAGATATCTTTTTCTTTTTTTTTTTAAATTTTATTTTATTTATTTGACAGATAGAGATCACAAGTATGCAGAGAGGTAGACAGAGACAGAGAGGAGGAAGCAGGCTCCCTGCTGAGCAGAGAGCCGGATGTAGGGCTCGATCCCAGGACCTGAGATCATGACCTGGACCTGAGATCATGACCTGAGCCGAAGGCAGAGGCTTAACCCACTGAGCCACCCAGGCGCCCCTCTTTTTTCTTTTTTAAATCATCCAGGCAGTTGAGTTCATATATGTCAAAGTGCAGCACAGGGTGTAGTTCCTGATGGCACTAAGCAAATGTTTGAGAATGGGAGTGATAGGAGCATTAAAACATTTATTTGAGGGGGAAGTGAGCAAAAGAAAAAATGTTTGTGTGTTAAAGTTCATCACTTATCATTGGAGTAAAGTAGAAAAGTTATTTTCTCCTTGTACTTCATCCCAGTCCATCAATATCCCTCTGAAACTGCAGGGTTGGCTGGGCAGCCCCATGGCACTGAGGTCTGTTTTGTAGGGTTATTCGTTTGCTTCACAGATGTCTCCATTTCCAAAAAGGCCCAGATTCCATGATATTTAGTTCCAACCACGGTATCTGTTAACGTCAGGAAAGCTTTCATGACCAGACTATTCATGAAGGTGGCTCTTTGAAGTTTAACTAACTGGCAGTCTGAATTTGACATTTCTTTAAAGCTTCAGGTAAGAGTATCACTCTGCTGTTTGAATGGCTTATTGATTTTTTTCCCTTAAAACATTGTTTTGAGAGGAATTTGAAGTAAGTTCATGACTTTTGGTAGTTAGATTTGACATTAGGCCTTGGCAAGCACCGACTTTCCTGGTCAGTGAGGACCGAGGGTCGTGTCTCTCGTCCTCTGGCTGAGGCCACGAGGGTTCAGACCTGATACAGCTGAGCTTGTGCTTATCTGCCCATGACCACTGTGGAGGGATTTAATGTGAGTTTAGACAACTGAATTGACTTCCTTTTTATCCTTTATGCTTTAGTAGAGAATAGTACTGCATTTATAATCTCACCACTTACAAGAAAATAGTGAGGAGAAACACATAAATAGTGTAGGGTGTGTGCTTTGAGTTATCTTGATGATGATGTTTTTCCTGAATGCATGTTTTCACCAGCTAGCTCATTTATTTTCTCAACAATTTAAACACAACAATTAGGGGCGCCTGTGGCTCAGTGGGTTAAAGCCTCTGCCTTCGGCTCAGGTCATGATCCCAGGGTCCTGGGATCGAGCCCTACATCGGGCTCTCTGCTCTGCGGAGAGCCTGCTTCCTCCTCTCTCTGCCTGCCTGCCTACTTGTGATCTCTGTCTGTCAAATAAATAAATACAACAATTAAAATTAACAACCTTCTTCTGCCTTTGCCCCCATCCCATACTTTGGAATATAAATCAGAACGGTTTTCATACACAGTGCTAGAAATTTTGCCCCTCTGAAAGAGATATCAGTAACTGTTCACTTACATTGAGCCTACCTTGTGTTAATTTGCAAATGAAGTTTTGAATTCTTGTCAACTAGCTTTGATGACTTCAGGCATCTGTCTCGGTTTCAGTTACAGTTTTAGCCAATAAGGAAAGTCATTTTATATTTTGTGAAAACTATTTTTTTCTTCTATAATATGAAAATTAGTTTAGCATAGTCAGTATTATTAAGAATTGAAAATGATACAGATATTTTTATACTACACACTAGAAAGTGGACTTGATAAGTGCTAATCTTGGAAAACTAGCAATCTTTATAGTCCTGTATTTAAGTTTACTTAAATAATTTAATGGTAGGGAAAAAACATGGTTTTTAGACAAAGAATAGGAAAGTGGAGTAGGAGGCATTGTTTTGTTGTTGTTTAAAAGGAGTAGATTTAACCAAAAGTTTCTGTGTAAGATAAGCACTTCTAGTTTTCAGAGGAAGTTCTCTGTGGATTAATTGTGTGGGTATTGCAGTCTGCAGAAACAAACAACGAACTGGGCTGAGTTCTGTACTGAACAGACAACAGGCTGCCTTGCAACCGGCTGAGCTCCAGAAGAACAGGTAAGGAGAGGCTGTTGGTCTGCTGGTTGGGGTTTTAAGGTTTTACATCTTACATGTGAGTTTAATTAGTTTTCTAATTAGCGTAAGTTAGGCTCTTTTTTTTTTTTTTTTTCCCCTTATGCCTATTTAACTTTTTGCTCTGAATTATTTAACAGATGTAACATGTGTCCCAGCCTATTTCTAGTAGTAACCAGAGGTTTACTCCTTTCCTGGAAGCATTTATTTTAAAAGTTACTGAAGAGATGTTTTGTTTTCTAAGTAATTTATTCTTTTTCTAAATAAGCTTACCCTTGTTCCTTGTATCACCGTTACTAAAGGTTCAGCATGCTTTTTTACGTTTGTGGACGATGACATGCTGGCCCGGGGGTTTTGCGCAGACTTAGGGTTTCCCAGGGATGCCCCAGGGGGCAGCAGCATTGCCCAGGAGTTGGGAGGCATTCCTGAGGGACTGGTTTTTAATGAACATGGTGTTTAGGTGCTTATAGTGATTTTGAGGGGTAGAGCCTATCCAAAGGTCCTTTACATTTACAACTGATAGTCTGCTTCTTTTAGGGCCTTAAGTCTTAAAATATCCTAATGAATTAATTGTGCAGCACGTGCGATTATAGTCTAGGAGTCTTTAAAGTCCGACATAAAGCTTTATAAAAATACCTGTATGCTTAATACAGCAAAATAAAGTGGAAAAACCCCCAAAGTATCCTGCCTTAGGATGATACCTTGGGCTGAAGGCTTTGAGGAGATTGAGTAGAGTTTAAAGTTTGGGGACTAATGGGCAAAAGGCAGCCTCCCAGGGGTCTGGAGACAGTAGTCACTACAGCTTGCCTGCCACTCTTCTCCAAACCTCTGGGGGAAAGGAAGAAGCCTCTTCACTCCACTCCTGGGGACAAAGGCTTTGTTTATGTGCTTTCCTGCTGATTCTAAGGTTTTTGATGGTGGCTGCTTATCACATTGATTCTTTTTTAACCCTTTGACCCCTCTCTAAACTCAATGTCCTCCCATTGCATCAAATAATTATTAAAGAAATGTAATTAAAGAAAACTTACTGTATAACTTTGCTAGGAGGTGTTAGAAGGGTACTGGGTAAGAAAAATGAGGGTGTTTCAAGTACTGGGGCTGGGAATCATGGTTCTACTGAGAGGTTTGTTAAAGCAGTAAGAGCCACTATGCTTTGAGGCCTGCTGTGCTATAAACTTCTGCATGCATTAATTGATTGAATAAGCTACAAGTAACTTTATGGGATAGGTACAGTTGTTAACACCTCCATTTTATAGATGATGACACTGAGGCAGAAACTGATTATATAACTTGCCGGAGCTAGTCACATATACCCCCAGTCTGGCTGCTGAGGCCACATGCTTCCTTATCAGGACTGTCTAGTTATTTTTGATACAGTGTTGATCATTCATACGCCTTGATTTTCTCCCCTTTAGAAGCTAAGTTAACCCCTAAAAATTTTAATTTTGTGTGGTGCCATATTTTATATAAATTATTTCATATTTACAACAACCCCTCAATCTGTGTATATTCCATATTTAACAGATAAGGAAGCTGAGCTAGCAAGCATGGGCCTGGGGAATTTTAGCCAGGTCTTCTTATGGTTCGACTGGTCCATCCTCAGTTTCCCATTCCCCAGCTGTGAGTCGTCTTGTTTGCTGTTCAGAGAAGCATGTGCTCAACCAGTGAAGACAAAGGCACAAAGTCAAAGAGACCTGAATTCCCTTCTGAGCACCTCTGCTGGTTTTGCTGAGTGATCTTTTTCGAGACATTTAGGGTGCTGAACTTTGTGTAGAGCAATTTTAGTTCTACTCATTATTCAGCTTCTGCTGTCTTTCATTTTTTCAGAGAATAGTCTGCTTTTAGCAAAATATAATTAATTGGCTTTTATATTACTTCCAACAGTTCATGTACCAGAGAATTTGCAAATGTAATATCACGTCTAAGGCCACTAGGAATTTATAGGGAGAGAAAAGCGTGGACTGTCAAATGGAGGTTTGTTTTTGTTTTGTTTTTGTTTTTGTTTTCCTGGCATGTGTGTGTATACTTGGTATCTCTTCTAACTGACCTGTCTTTCTGATTTCTAATGTTAGTTATCTGGGAGTTTTCAGACCTTCCCTCTTCCCCTCCCATTGGGCTTCCTTTTTGAGGGTGTGCCTACAATGAAATGAGCACATTGACAGCCATTTGGGAGGTAAAGACAGTTAAGTAACTTTCTAGGCTTGATTTGAACTTCTGGGACTTTCTGGTTTGTGGTCAGTTCCTTAACCTTGAGGTAAGAACTTAAAAATCATGTGGAGGTCTTTATTTTTGGGTTTCTGTTTATTCTGCCTACAGCTGAACTCTAATAGGGTTAAACTGTATTAGTATATCTGGTCTCTTGAAGATCTCTTTTAAGTATTAATATATCCCACACCAGACTTGCTTGTAGGGTAATGTAAATTTGACCAAGTGTCTGGGAGTTTTGGGCCACTCTTACCAGATGTCCACATTACCGTCATGAGACTTGTTCTTCTTGGTCATGGTAATTGGAGGGAGAATAGGGGAACAAGGATATCAGAATTCATGAATGATTAGAAATACTCATTATTTTGTTCCCAGCTCTGACTTCCCCTTTTTACCTTTTGCAATAGTTTTTTGGGGGGGGGGTGTGCAGAAAACAGATTTTGAGTTTTGATTTAAATTTTCATTGACTACTTCTCTGTATTTAGTGTATTCTTTAAACATATTTCTTAGCAAAATTAATGCCAAAGGAGCACTTTCCCTTTCAGTTAGCATACATATTTTTTTTTGGTGAGACATCGGAAATTCTCCAGTTTGCTTATAATAAATATGATTGCCTGCCAGTACTTTTCACATTAAATATTCTCTGGTATCCAAAAAAGAAGTGTGTGTGTGTGTGTGTGTGTGTGTGTGTGTGTACATATAGCAAAAGCTGCTTGGTCTAGACGTACAATATATAAAATTATCTGAATACTAGTTTCAGTTAAACTTACAAGTTTTACAATTTAAAAATAGTTTGTTCTACCAGAGTTTGGTTCAATAATCATTTGAATTTGTAGTTCACTAATTGAGCGGGTATTCATAAATACCAGCTATGTTTTAGGATCAGGGACATTCATCTGATTTATTACTCTACCTTCCTGCCCAGCCCAGAGCTCGGCATGGAATAGGCATTCAGTAATATTGATTGAATGAAATGGTCTGCATGGAGTTTACATGCCAGTGTTATACCCACGTCTGGCACTGGAAGTTTTTCAGGCCCCAAGAGAAGTAGAATATGTGGTCTTTATACATTTTAATGCAGTGTATTAAAGTGTATTAAAGAGAGAGAGAGAGCCCAATTGAGTGGGATGGGCGGGGGTAGAGGAAGAGGGGAAGTATACTTCCCACTGGGCAGGGAGCCCGACACAGAGCTTGATTGCAGGACTCCAAGATCATGACCTGAGCCAAAGGCAGACACTTAACTGACTGAGCCACCCAGGTACCCCTGAACTGTTATAAATTAAATAAATTCTTTTAAATCCTTTTCTCCAGAAACACTTAGAAATTAGTTTGATTATCATTTCATTTAAAGAATAAAGACCTTTGGGATATCTGGGTGGCTCAGTCATTTAAGCATCTGCCTTTGGCTCAGGTCATGATCAAGTCCCGCATTGGGCTCCTTGCTCACTGGGGAGCCTGCTTCTCCCTCTCCCACTCCCCCTGCTTGTACTCTCTCTTTCTGTCAAATAAATAAATCCTTAAAAAAATGATAAGGACCTTCTATTTCTTTTTACAAGTATTCAGTAACTCAGAGATACTTTTTAAAGATTTGAGAGAGAGAGCAAGGGGAGAGGGGCAGAGGGATTGAGAAAGAGAGAATCTCAAGTTGACTCCCCGCTGAGCAGGGAGACCAAGACAGGGCCAATCCCAGGACCCTGGGATCATGACCTGAGCCAAAGGCAGCTGCTTAACCAACTGATACACACAGGCACCCTCATTTTAATTAGGCTTTTATCCTTTCATATGAACTAATCTAGTGTAAGGCCCTACCAAAATAGCATTGTAGAAGAAGTTCACAGATGGTAACACTTAGGAGCCATCTAGACTCCTGGTTACTCACCATTTTACTAGAACAATATAGAACCTTGAAGTTGAATAAATAATAAAGAGCTAGAATATAAAGATAAAATATAAATTAACTAGAATAATAAAGAACTAGAGTATAAATCATCTGGAACCATCACTTTATAGTATAAGCATACCTCACAGTTGTCCTTACCACCTGAGCTCTGAGAAAAACCTGGAAGTCTAGGGGAGTTCAGGGTCTGGAATCAGACTGGGGTTCAAATGCTGCCCTTGTTTACTTACTAAATGAACTGACTGGTTATTTAGCTTCTCTGAACCTCAGTTTCCTCATCTATAGAATGGGGGAATCATGTATGGGATAAGTAGAATGGTTAGGTTTAAATAAGATAAAATTTGAAAATAGTTCACACTTGCGTTACACTTATCATATACTGTTGTGCTTTAGTATATAACACAAAACACAAAACACAAAAAATGCTAGGCACATATAGAGTAAATACTCAAATATTCTTTTTTTTTTTAAGATAAATGGTAACAAGCATCTGTTGAGTAGGAATGAAGTTTCTGAACTGTCACTTGACGTGAAGAGGCGGAGAAATAGCTACTAGGAGATTATAGAAGTTTCAGGGCTTCTCATAACTGAACATACCCTATTCATGTAATCATTTTATAATATTACTGAAATGGGTACATTTTTGGCAGTGTTTATTGGTGAATCAAATACCTCCTTATTTAATTAGAATAAGACATATTGAGTGTTTCAACCTGTGTTCCTATAACTGGCTCCTATAAGTAAAGCCCATAATCCATGAAAAATGTGATAATATTTGAACTCTAAAAGATCTGCCACTTTTCTAAGGTAATATAAAGATACAGAGTTGATTTTTTAAGTGCTTCTGTCATATCTTGGTACAGTGAAAGATAATTTCAAAACTATGATTCAGTGATCTTGGTGTCTGGTGTAGAGACAGTGCTTGGTACTCTGGTACTAATTAGCAATAGCTAAGGAAATAGGGCCGTGAAGTGGTTGTACTTACAACTGTGAATCAAGGACTTATAAATTGGTTGGTGTGAGATTTCCAACTTCATTATAGTATGAATCAGTTTTTAAAAATAATTTATGCTTGACATTTTTTAAAGACGTAATAAAGAAAGTTGGAAAAATTGACCTTGAAGTTTTAATGGGAAGTTTATGGGTTTTGAAATTAGGATTTGAAACAATAAAACAGCATAAATTACTGAATTAGTGTAACGAAATGCCTTCATGCCTGATCGATAAACCTAGAAAAAAAGGTAAAGCGTGAGAGCAGGACTGAAACTGACAAGAAGGTTCCCAAGGTGTGAAATCAGGATAGAAGCCGTTCTAGCTATTTTAAAGATTTTCTTTTAAGATTTTATTTATTTATTTGAGAGAGAGAGAACATGAGCAGGTGGAAGGGCAGAGGGAGAAGCAGGCTCCCCACTGAGCAGCAGGGAGCCTGACGCTGGGCTCCATCCCAGGACTCTGGGATCATGACCCACTGAGCCACCCAGATGCCCCTTGATGAGTTTTTATTAGACTTGAATGAAGTATAGCATTTGGAAATAGCTTATAAATTGGGAACACTGTTCATATAAAGAGTGTAATAATTATACTTTTTTTGGGGGTAAAAAGTTTTCCTGAAAACTCAAAGAGCGAACCTTTATTAATGAAGAAATTAATCATATCGGTCGATTTTCTACTGAAACCCCTGCTTTTTCTTCCTCAGACCACTCCTCCTTCAGACTTTACCCCAAGTGGCAATTTCATCCTGTCTGTTTTGGAGGCCAAAAAACTGGAGTCAGCCCAGACCCTGCTCTTTCTCTCACACCCCACATCCAGTTTCCCTGCTCCCCTTCTCAAAACCTTTCCACCACTGGAGCTGGCCACTAGCACACTCGCCAGGATTGTTCTAGGATCTTGCTAATTGGTCTTCCGACTTCTGCTCGTGCTCACTTAACTGTCTGTTCTCAAGTGATCCTTTTGAAAGATAGGTCAGATTACGTCTCTTCTCTGCTCAAAATTCTCCAGTGGCTTCCTCAAAACCAAAATCTTCACAGCAACCTACTCGTTTGTATATAATCTGGTGCCTGGTACTTTTGTGAGCTCATCTCCTGGCATCTTTGCCTTGATCATTCTGCTCCAACAGCAGTGGCCTCGAAAGTGCCACACAAGCTCCCACTTCAGGATCTTTGCACTTTCTGTCTGGAATGTTCTTCCCCAGGTACCCACTTCTTATTTCCCTTAGGTTTTGGCTAATGTCACCTCACCACTGAGGCCTCGGTTACTGTTTTGAAAGTGGTAACTGTGTCTCCTCCTTCCTTGCCTCATTTCCCCCCTTTTATTGTCCTTCAGCATACTTTATACTTTATTATCTGCCTTCCCAGCCCAGACTGTAAGATCCACGAGGGCAGCGTTTCCTTCACGCAGATTACTTAGAACAATGGCGGATAATAAGTGCTCAGTAAATAGTACTGACTAATTGCAGCTCCGTGGCAGTTCATCAGCATCACTACTGCTGACTCATAGAGGCGTCTTTAAACAAAACTGCCGTTCATTATCTACTAATGGAAGTTCTAAAAAGTGGGAGTACTAATTCTAAACACTCGTATTTAGTGGCGGGAAGTGCTGCCTTCTAGTTACCAGCTTCCCTTGTAGTCAGATGAGGTCCATGTGACTGAATTTTAACAGTAGATGTGGGTGGAAGGCCTGGATCCAGGAAAGCCCCCGATGGTTTGGGAGCCTGTGTTCACGATGCTGAGCGATGAGGTGGAAGGTGCTTGGCCCGATGAATTACCCTGTGGAGGAGAGGTGCCTGCTCATCAGGAACACCTGCTGGCACTTTTGCTCTCTGAGAAATGTCTTGGATTAAGCAAGTGTGATTTGGAATTTATCAGTTGAAGCATAGCAGTCCCTTAACTAACACAAACCAATGACAGCTACGTTCTCCTTGTTCTGTTGTATATCCGAATGGTACCCAGATTTCTTGTCTCTTTTTTGTTCTTGGTTTCTGTATTTGAAATTGGAAATAATGTTCTTTTAAAGATTTTATTTATTTAACTTAGAGCGCGGGGAGGGGTCGAAGGGGAGAGAAAGGAACAAGCAGACTCTGCAATAAGCATGGAGCCCAAGGTGGGGCTCGATCCCACGACCCCGAGACCATGACGTGAGCTGAAACCAACCTTAAGACCAGGACCTGAGCTGAAACCAGAGTCAGATGCTTAACTGACGGCACCTCCCAGGCGCCCCAAGAAATAATGTTATTTTAAAAGCACAGTTGTGTTCTTAATACAGATGACTTAATTTTTTTTACAGCTTGATAAAGAGATATTTTATATACCATAAAATTCACTCATTTAGAGTGTACAGTCGTGTGGAGTGTTTATAGCTGATAGAGAATGTTATACTAGTTTCAGGTGTACGATCCAGTTGAACGGTTTTTATTCAGAGTTGTAGGACTGTCGTGACAATCTAAGTTTAGAATGTTTGAATGCCCCCGTGAGAAACTATACGATAGTAGTCCCTTCCCATTCTTCTTCTTCTTCTTTTTTTTTTTTAAGGATTGTATTTATTTATTTGATAGAGAGAGAGATCACAAGAAGGCAGAGAGAGAAGGGAAAGCAAGCTCCCTGCTGAGCAGAGAGCCTGATGCGGGGCTCGATCCCAGGACCCTGAGACTATGACCTGAGCCGAAGGCAGAGGCCCAACCCACTGAGACACCCAGGCGCCCCAGAAAGAGGAGGAAGTAGGCTCCCTGCTAAGCAGAGAGTCCAATGCGGGGCTTGATCCCAGGACCCTGGGGTCATGACCTGAGCCAAAGGCAGAGGCTTTAAACCACTGAGCCACCCAGGTGCCCCTTTCCCCATTATTCTTTCCCTCTAGCTCTTGGCAGCCTCACCTTCCTCAAGACAGATCTACCTTCTGTCTTGATGGATTTGCCTGTTCTAGCCATTCTATACAAATGGAAGCATTTAGTATGTGGCCTTTTTTTTTTTTCTTAAAAAATTTTTTTTTAGTTAAACTCGATTTAGTTAACATATACTGTATTATTAGTTACTGGGATAGAATTTAGTGACTCATCAGTTGCACATAACACCCAGTGCTGATTACATCACGTGCCCTCCTTAATGCCCGACACCCAGGACACCCAGTTGTCCCTTCCCCCTACCCACCTCCCAATATGTGGCCATTTATGTTTGACTTTTTTTACTTGGTATATTTTCAGTTATCTAACTTATGGCATGTATCAGTGCTTCATTCCTTTTGTGGCTGAATAATATTCCATTGTATTAGATGTACCACGTTTTACTTAACATCCGTCAGTTTTTGGATATTTGGGGTGTTTCATACCTTTTGTCTCTTATGAGTCATGACGTGACCTTTCCTGTACGTGTTTTTTGGGTACGTGGTTTCAGTACTCTTGGAAATACATCGAGGAGTGGAATTGCTAGGTCATATGTTGACTTGATGTTTAACATCCTGAAGAACTACCAGACTGTTTTTCACAGTGATTGCAACATTTTACATTTGCCACTAGTGTTGCCTTCATGTGTCATCCACCCCAGATGAGTCGGGTCGCTGGTAAATGCCACAGTTCTATTAGGGCTGCAGGCATGTGGTGCTCCCAGAGCAGTCTGGGAGTGGCAGGCGGCCTGCCTTCGCTCCTGCTGCCCTGTCTTGCTTGCTCCCTTGCTTCTGTGGCCTCTGCTCCCCTGGCCCCATGCCATTCTGGGAATACAGCTTGTGTGCTCTCACTGCAGCCTCTGCTGTCCTTCCCCTCAGCGTGGCATGCTGTCTCCTTCCACGTCTCCAGGTCTTTGTCCTTCTGCACTCACAGAGCTCTAATACTTATACAGGGGCCCAACACACAGGTTTCTGGTAAATATTTGTTGAAAAAAATGAATAGATTTCCATTTTAATAAATACATTTGCGTTTTCTTAAAATAAAAATTTAAGTCATAGAAATACACATACGAATACATTGTCATCCTAAAAAATTTATCCAGTGCAGAGAAAGCAAAAATTCCCTTTTGCTCTATACCTGAGTCTGTCTCATAAGCACTGATAGCGACTTGGATGTATTCTTCCAGACCATTTTAAGGGCTTCTGTACATACATACATACATCTACATGTAGAAATAGATAGTTTTGTATGTGTTTGGCGATACACATATATATATTCAGGCATACCTTGGAGACTGTGCATTCAGTTCCAGACCACCCCAATAAAGTAAATATCAGAATAAAATGAGTTATAGGAATTTTTGGCTTCTTAGTATATATAAAAGTTATGGTCATAGTATTTTATAATCTGGCAGGTATGCAATAGCATTATATCTCCAAAAAACAATGCACATACCTTACTTTAAAAATATTGCTAAAAAATAGGGGCGCCTGGGTGGCTCAGTCATTAAGCATTTGCCTTCGGCTCAGGTCTTGATCTCAGGGTCCTGGGATCAAGCACTGAATCTGGCTCCCTGCTCTGCGGGAAGCCTGCTTCTCCCTCTCCCACTCTCCCTGCTTGTGTTCCCTCTTGCTGTCTCTGTCAATAAAAAAAGCAAAAATTTTTTTTTAAGATTTTATTTATTTATTTGACAGAGAGAGATCACAGTAGACAGAGAGGCAGGCAGAGAGAGAGAGGGAAGCAGGCTCCCTGCTGAGCAGAGAGCCTGATGCGGGACTCGATCCCAGGACCCTGAGATCATGACCTGAGCCAAAGGCAGCGGCTTAACCCACTGAGCCACCCAGGTGCCCGAAAAAGCAAAATCTTTTTAAAAAAATTGCTAAAAAATGCTAACCCTTATCTGAGGTTTCAGCAAGTCATAATCACCGATCATGGGTCACCATAACAAATGTAGTAACACAAAGTTTGTAATATTGCCAGAATTCCCAAAGTGTGACACAGAAAAACAAAGTGAGTATATGTTCTTGGAAAAAGTGGTGCCAACAGACTTGCTTGATATAGGGTTGCCACAGACCTTCAGTCTGTAAAAACTGCAATATCTGTGGAGCACAGTGGAGTGAACTGCAATTAAACAAGGGATGCCTGTATATGTATTAACTACTGTGTAGCCCCCAAACTGTGGAACACCCCACCCCCAACACAAGCTCCGTCCCTATGAAACTATCCTTTCTTTCTAACCCTCGCATTAGGGAGGTGCCCTGACTTACTGATTGACGTGGACATCCTCATTTCTCCCTTAGTGTAGATGATGTTCAAGCACACATTTAGGCCCTCGCATTGTACACATGGGGTGTTTCTCGTGTATGCCCTGGAAGGGACAGCAGTTTCTTCTCTTTCTTTAAAAATGTATGCTACTTATTTCTTTATTTTCTTTGGGTATTTTTCTGAATCAGATATTGGAAATGGAATTGTTTGGTTGTAGAGAATCCAAGTTAAAATTTTTGATGGAATAAAATTTCTCTCTAAAGGGTTGTAGCCATTTGTGCTCTTCAACTAGTAATGACAGCATCCATTTCTCTCTATATTTTCACCTGTATTGGATATTACTAATCTTTTATTTTTGCCAACCTGAGTGAGAAATAACTCACTTAAGCCCTTGACATTGAACCTATTTTCATATGCTTATTGATAATTTGCATTTCTTCTCTAAAATTCCTATTCATGTCTTTTTTCTCCATTAGGTTTGGCCTTTTTTTCTTTATTGGTGCTTTCTGTGATTTCTGTGATTTATTGGTGCTTTCTGTGATTATGACTGTTAATCCTTTGTGTATTATATATGCTAGAAATATTTTCTTCTAGTCTGTGGCTTGGTTTTTAAAGTTGTTTATGGTGTCTCTGCCAATCAGAAGTTTTAAATGTTTTTAAATGTTCCATTTTATGGCCTCATTGCTTAAAGATGTCTGTACTGTCCCAGGGTTTAAAACCATATTCCCTTATGTTTTATTTTAATTTGTTTAGAGTCTTGTTTTTCATGGTTTGCTCTTTTAATTCACTTGGAGTTTATTTATCTGGCAGCATGAAGTAAGGATGCAGTGTTTTTCCTCTTTGACTGTATAGCCAGTTCAAGACTCTCTGTGTGTTCGTCCTTTCACAGTTGATATGGTTTCTCAGCCTCATTCTACTTTATTGATGTGTTTATCTTTTCTTGCACTAGAACCATACTATCTTAATATTTTGGTAGAAGGAACTAGCCTCATCACATATCATCTTTTACAAAAATGTGGCTGGGTTGTACATTTTCTCTTTTAGATGCATTTTTAAATTAGAATTTTATTTCATGTATTTTTTAAAGATTATTTATTTAGGGGAGAGAGAGCGAGAGCGCGTGCATGTGCAGTAGTGGGGAGGGGCAGAGGGAGAGAGAGGATCTCAAGCAGACTCCCCGCTGAGTGTGGAAACCCCCCTCCCCCTGGATCACATAACCCTGAGATCATGACCTGAGCCATAGCCAAGGGTTGGATGTTTAACCACCTGAGCCACCCTTAAATTAGCTTTATTTATTTATTTGTTTGTTTGTTTATAAAAGATTTCATTTATTTATTTGACAGAGAGATAGAGCACAAGTAGGCAGAGGCAGGCAGAGGGAGAAGAAGAAGCAGGCTCCCCACTGAGCAGAGAGCCCGTTGTAGGGCTCCATCCTAGGACCCTGGGATCATGACCTGAGCCGAAGGCAGACACTTAACCGACTGAGCCACCCAGGCGCCCCTTAAATGAGCATTTTAAAATAAAATACCTTCTTGGGATTTTGATTGGAAAGAAAAACATTTCTCTAAGGCAATTTTTAATGGCCCTGTAGTATTACATTGTATATTTATGCCATATTTTACTTAAAAATTTCTCATGTTAGTTCAAAACAAGCCTTTTAAAATATTGGCTCATCATTTAGCATCTTAAATTGAGATATATATAGAACATTGTATTAATCGAAGGTGTACAACATAATGACTTAATATATGAATATATTGCAAAATGATGACAACAGTAAGTTTTGGTAACATTCACCATCACATAGAGTTACAAAAACTTTTTTTCTTATGATGAGAACCTTTAAGATTTATTCTCTTTGCAACTTTCAAATACATGATACAGTGTTGTCAGCTGTAGTCATCATGCTGCACTTTACATCTTCGGGCTGTATTTATTTTATAACTGGCATTGGTACCTTTTGACCACCCTCACCCACCTTGCCCACCCCTCATCCCTGGCAACCACCAATCTGTTCTCTGTACCTGTGAGTTTGGGTGGGGGCGGTTTCGGTTTTTTTTTTTTTAAATTCTGTGTGAGATCATATAGCATTTGTCCTTCTCAGACTTATTTCACTCAGCATACTGCTCTCAAGGTCCATCCATGTTGTTGCAAATGGCAGGATTTTGTTCTTTTCTTGTGGCTGAAGAATATTTCATGTGCATATATATGTGTGTGTATACCACATTATTTATCCGTTCATCCATCAGTGAACACTTAAGTTGCTTCCACGTCTTAGCTCTTGTAAATAATGCTGTAGTGAATAGGGGAGTATAAATATCTTTTTGAGTTCATGTTTTTGTTTTCTTCAAATAAATACCCTAAAGGGGAATTTCTGGATCGTATGTTACTTGTATTTTTAATTTTCTGAGGAACCTCCATGCTGTTTTCCATGGGGGCTGCAACCAATTCCCATACCCACCAACAATGCACATGAGGGTTCCCTTTTCCCACATCCTTGCCAACATTTGTTATCTTATCTTTCTGATAATGGCGTTCTGACAAGTGTGTGGTGCTATATCATGGTGGTTTTGATTTGTATTTTCCTGACAGTTAGTGACGATGAACACCTTTAAAAAATTCAGGGTATTCTTGAGCTCTGGGTTTTGTTTAAAACTTTTATTGGTTTTATAAATTCATTAGTACTGATTTGTTTAACTGAGATGTGCCTTGTGTTGGGTTTACATAATCATAGAAAAGTGAAGTTAGGGTGAGATTTAATTTAGATGATGTGAGTGGCTAAGATTGACTTTATTAGACTTAATTTTTTTTTTAATTTCCCTAGTTAGACATGGAGCAGTGGGTTAAAAACAACAGCAATAAACAACTTAATGAAACAATGGAAGATTTCTATCCCTAATAATCAAATTACATGACATTTGACAAATGGAAGCAAAACGTTTAATTTAGGTAGCCTGTCAGATAGGGTGTATATGAGGTCAGGGAGTAATGATTGACTGTTGTGGAGAGTGAAAAGCCAGTAGAAATCTACATCTGTTGGGGAATGAAAAAGTACAGTGACTGTACCACTAGCATTTGCTGTCAAGGGCATTTACTTTACAAATAAGCCCAAAACGGAGCATCGAATTTGCTGAATTGTTTGCATTTACCATATTTAACAGCATACTTGAAATTAATCCTGGACTTCCATCCATTAAGTTGAGGGACAGGAGTGAAAATTTAAACATTTCAGTGGGAATTTTCCTTTTAACTACTTGGTAAATACTTATTGAATTAAAGTGTTTTCTTGTAACTACTATATGAACTGGATTCATACTTCTAGAGCCACTCTGAGTTTCTTTCCTTCTTCTAGCTAATGCTTTAAAAGTTATTTATGTTGGGCTTGTTAAATGATTTTGGCGGAGGCTCTCTCCTACAGAAATCTCTCTTGGGTTGTTGTAACTTCTTCATATAATGCTCTTACTTAGTGTTTAGTCTTAGCCTTGAAGACAAAGTGCATTAACATGAAGCCAGCTAGTGGAGGCTTAGGGTGTGGACTACATGTGTAAGCCAAAACAAGATGTAGGCTGGTTGTTGTTCATATGGCTTTTAGGTCTTTTAAAAAAGCTGTTAAAACAGAAGTATTCCATGGTTTTACACTGATGTATCTCCAAACATGAAATAGTGAATTCAGTTTCATTTTATTCTGCCTGGGTTTCATTTTCATTTTTGTTTTGTTTTGTGTGTATATGTATGTTTGACCTCAAGGCTTATTTTGTACCCTTAGCTTTTAGTATGTCTTACACCGGCTTCAGTGTGTCTTCTTGGGGCACTTTTTAAGTATCTGGGCACTGTTTATTTCACTGAAATATTCTAAATAAGATGAGCAAGGTTCAGATAGTTAGTTCATGAGAACTTAATTAAATGAATAACTCTAATGTGTTCTGGCCACCACAAGAGGAATTATAATACCAAAATCAATGATAAAATAAAGTAAAGCAATTTAATATGAATAGGAAATAAATGAAATAAAAGGAAATAAATGAAAAAGGAATTAAATTTCCATATTCTAGGCTCCCAGATATTTTGCTGTTTTTTCCCCCCTCATTGCATAGAAAGACAGCATACTAGCAATAAAGAGATCTAACAGATGTTCCACAGCAAACAGCTTCATGAGTTTATTTCTCATAATCCTATTAAGATGCTGAACTGATCATTCATTGGTTAAAATCTTAGTGATGCTGTAAGCTTGAAAAAATAGGGATGCCTGGGTGGCTCAGTCAGTTAAGTGTCTGCCTTCGGCTCCAGGCATGAACCCAGGGGCTCAGGTCATGATCCCAGGGTCCTGGGATCAAGTCCTGCATTGGGCTCTCTGCTCAGCGGGAAGTGTGCTTCTCTCTCTGCTTGTGTGTCTTCTCCCTCTCCCTCTCTATCTGACAAATGAATAAATAAAATCTTAAAAAAATGTATCACAGCTTTAGCTCTCAGCTTCATAAGACTTGTGGTTTTCCCAACTTTTTCCCATCCTTGGCTTTCAAACTTCACTTATTATATATATACATATATGTATATATATAATATATATATTACACACAATATATATACACATATATGTATATCTGTATATATATAATAAGTGTGTGTGTGTGTGTAATCATTTTGCACTTGGTGGCTCTCTGCACAAAATACGCTGGCATATTCCAAGAGTTTATGAACATAAGCAGTGGATGACATCTTCAAAGCCTAGTGAACCAACAGATATTTATGGAGTCTTGGCTTTGCTGCATCAGACCCCTGATGAAGTGACAGGATGTCCTCTGTAGAGGTAATGCACTACGTTAGTGCCGTAGGAACTTGAATCAGTCAACATTGTATAAAGGTAACATTAATTCAGCATTTACCATGTAGTCAGCTCTGTACTTAGTGCTGTTCACGGATTGTCTTACTTATCTACATAGCAGTCCTCTGAAGTAGGTACAGTACTGTATCCCTCTTTTAAAGGGTGCCATTGGCACAAATGAGTTAAGTCATTTGTTCAAAGTCACAAATGTTGGGGCTCCTGGGTGGCTCAGTCGGTTGGGCATCTGACTTCGGCTCAGGTTTTGATCTTGGGTTCCTGGGATCGAGCCCCACGTCTGGTTCTGTGCTCACCTTGGGGTCTGCTTGTCCCTCTCTCTCTCCCTCTGCCCCTCCCCCACTTTCTTTCTCAAGTAAATTAATAAAATGTTTTACAGGAAGTCACAAATGTACTCAAATAAAGAGTAGACACAGGATTTTAAAAAAAGTTAATACAAACAATGTCCTTCATTTGCTTTTTCCACTCAGCAGTATAGACAATATTCCCATGTGCTTTTATGGATCTACCTAAATTTTTCTAACAGTTGTGGAGTATTTCCTAGTATCGGTGTATCATAATGTATGTGGCCATTCCATTCCCATTTGGTAGACATATGGGTTGTCTCTGGTTTCTCACCATTAACGATAATACTGCCTCAAGCATCACTGTTATGAAGCCTCCCACACATGTTTTGTATGAAAGATTCTCACTACCAGAATTACTGCTCAAAGAATTTGTGTCTTTATGAGTTAAAATTTTTCATTAAATTCTTCTCCAGAAAGGTAGTACCAGTCTGTACTCCGAAGTTCTCCCATTCGTCCACCTTCCTTGCCAACACTGGACTTTTTTAGTTTAAAGAAATTTTACCAGGGACGCCTGGGTGGCTCACTTGGTTAAGCGGCTGCCTTTGGCTCAGGTCATGATCCCAGCGCCCTGGGATCGAGTCCCACATGGGGTTCCTTGCTCGGCAGGGAGCCTGCTTCTCCTTCTGCCACTCTGTCTGCCTGTGCTCATTCTCTCTGACAAATAAATAAATAAAATCTTAAAAAAAAAATTTTACCAGTCTGCGGGGCACCTGGGTGGCTCAGTGGGTTAAGCCTCTGCCTTCGGCTCAGGTCATGATATCAGGGTCCTGGGATCGAGCCCCGCAGCGGGCTCTCTGCTCAGCAGGGAGCTTGCTTCCTCCTCTCTCTCTGCCTGACTCTCTGCCTACTTGTGATCTCTCTGTCAAATAAATAAATAAAACCTTCAAAAATAAATAAATAAATAAATAAAATAAAAATTTTACCAGTCTGAAAGGTGAAAAAGTCATATATAATTAAAAGTTACTTTCCTCATTCCTAATGAGATTGAACACATTTTTATAAGCTTTAACTCTGATTTTTTTTAATGTGGATCAGTTACCTGTTTTGCCCATTTTTTCTTTTTTGTTGTTGAATTACAGGAGCCTGTAAATGGAAGTGAACCCATTATATGTTGCTAATATTTTCACCCATCTCCATTGTCTTGTTTATTTTTAGTAAAGTATAATTGACAAATAATATTCTGCTAGTTTCAGGTGTATAACATAACAATTCAATATTTGTATACCTTTAAAAATGATCACCAAAATAAGTTTAGTTAATATCCACTACCATACATAGTTTAAAAAAAATCTGTTTTCTTATGATGAGAACTTCTAAGATACACTCTCTTACCTTTGAGTTTTATTTATGGTGTCTTTTGGCATGTAGAAGTTTTATGTTTGCCTGTTTTCTTTGCTGTCATTCCCTTATGCTTTCACTATTTGGGTCCAGAGTGATCTTTTTTAAAACACAGATTTGATAATTTCCTTTCTATGCTTAAAGAAACCCTCAGTTGCTTCCCATTGAGAGTCAGTAAAATACTTGCTTGAGGACATGGGATATAGACATTTTGCTTGGTTTGAAACCTGGTTCTCTTACTTCCTTGCTATGGAGCCCTGGGAAGGTCAAGTCCTTGACAGGATGGGGAGGAACTGCAAGTAGGAATGAAGTATTTTTTTTCAAGGTAATGGAAATATTCTAAAACTGGATATAGTGGTAGTTACACAGCTCTGTAAATTTACTCAAACCTGTGGAATTACATGCTTTTTAAAGTGGGAAATTATGGTATGTGATTATAATAAAGCTGTTTTTAAAGGTAAATGGGTTCTGGGTTGCCTGGGTGGCTCAGTTGGTTAAGCGGCTGCCTTTGGCTTAGGTCATGATCCCAGGGTCCTGGGATCGAACCCTGCTTCAGGCTGCCTGCTCAGTGGAGAGCCTGCTTCTCCCTCTCCCTCTGCCCACTTGTGCTTTCCTCTCTGTCAAATAAATAAAATCTTTTAAAAAATAAAAATAAATGGGTTCCAGGCTTATTTTGGAGAGGTTCCCTTTATAACTGTAACTATAGACTAATGTAGTTGATACTTTTTGGTTCTGCATAATAGTCTAGATAAATGGAATGAAAAACTAGATAAAATAATATATCCTTAATCATATTCATTGGATAAGACAGAGCATTGAAAGCTACCTTTTTCCTTCAGGAATTCATTAGGAATTAGAGTTTTTGTGGGTAGGAGTCATGGTGCTAAGGGTTAAAGAGTGATTCATATATGTGTTGGTATGTTGTGATTTTTAGATATCAAGATCTTGATAGTGCTGTCTCTGCATATACAGACAGACAGATGCACACACTCTCACATACACAGTCTCCAAAATTAGGAAAGATACCCATTTTTTCTCTCATCTCCTCTATTCTGCCAGTGTGTGTGTTTCATGTGCCCTCCCCACTCACTGGAGTGCCAGGTCTTATGAATGAGTAAACTTTGAGTTTTTTATAGAATTACAGAATGAGTAAAAAATGTAGCTTTTCAGGCTTTTTTGTGTTCTTTTTGACTTTCCAGCACTTTCATTTGGACCCTTGGATGCCCACTGAGCAGATGCTTGAGACCTACGAGTAATCTTCAGATCAGAGCAGAACCATAAGGCCTGTCCTTTGCGTGGGGAGGAGATAGCCCATGTTCTTTGGAAATGAACGGGGAGCAGCAGCTGGATGCAGGTATTGGTTTTGCTGAAAAGAATTCACTTTTCATAGTGCAGGATTCTCTTACTTAACTGTGTTGTCTGACTTGTCTTTCTGCCACTGAACGGGAAGCTCTTTGAAGATGTGAGTTCTTTCTCTGTCCCTAGCAGAGAACCTGGCACTAGGGGGTACTCATAATGTTTGCTGAAAAGGCAAGTAACTTTTTTGAACAGATATCTTTAAAAAATTTAATTTTGATAGTTATTTTGAATTATTATGAAATAATTATAAATTCATGAGAAGTTGCAAAGATGGTACTAACAGGTCCCTGTGTACCCCTCACCCATTTCTACCATTAGTTACATCTCCTGTAAGTGTAGTACAATATAAAAGCCAGGAAATTGACCTATGTACAAAGTATATGTAGTTCTCTGTCATTTGATCACATGTAGCTTCCCCTAACCATGACCTCAGTCAAGATACAGAACTGTTCCATTACCACAAAGAGTTCTTCTCTACTACCCCCGTCACCCACTCCCTGCTTTCCCCCAACCTTCTCTTGCCCCAGGCACCTTGTTAGTCTCCTCTCCATCTCTGTGTCATTTTAAGAATGTTACATAAATAGGATTAGGTAGTATGTGGGTTTTTGAGATTTGCTTTTTTCACTCAAGATAATGCCCTTGAGAGCTATCCAAACTCATGCATGTTATCAGTAGTTCCCTTTTATTGCTCAGTAATATTCCATGGGTGTACTACAGTTTGATTAACTATTCATCTACTGTAGTACATTTTCGTTGCTTCCGGTTTTTAGCTATTACAAATAGAGCTGCTGTAAGCAATCATGTACATTAAGATTTCATTTTTCTGGGGTAAATGCCCAGGAGCACAATTGCTGGATCATATGTTTAATAATGAAGCAGCCAAACTACTTTCCAGAGTGGCTGTACATTCTTACCAGCAATGGATTAGAGGTCTGGTTTCTTCACATCCCCTCTGGCATTTGGTATTGTCACTGGTTTTCAATTCATTTTGATTTGTATATAGTGTTGTTGAATGTATATTTTTCTATGGCTGTTTAGTGGTTGCCCTAGGTATAACACAATCTATACATAACTTAGCATACTTTGCTGGTGTCATCATTTTATTAATTTGAGCCAGGTGTGGAAACTTTACCTCTACAGACTATGAGAACCACATCAGACACTGTTAAAATTTTGCCTCAACTATTGAACATAAAGTCAGAAGGAGGAGGAAAATGTATTATATTTTCCAATATTTGTACTCTTCAAATTGTCCCTTGTTTCTTCCTGATTTTCTAAGATTCCTTCTGTCATTCCATTTCTATTTATGGATTTTTTTTTTAGCCATTTTTTTTAGGGTTGATCTGCTAGTGATAAAATATTTTACCTTCCTATGACAGTGCCTTAATTTCCCTATTTATTATTGAAGGATATTTTTGCTGGAAATGGAATTCTGGGTAGAAAATTCTTTTCTCTCATCTCTTGAGAAGTCCTGTGCTTTCTGGCCTCCGTGGTTTCCGATGAGAAATCTGCTGTCATTTGAACCCCCTCTCCTCCAGTCACCCTAAGAGAGGTGTAGTTTCTCTTGCTGCTGTCAAGATTTTTTTCTTTGTCTTTAGTTTTCAGAAGTTCGACTTTTGGTGTATCTTTGCACATATTTCCTTAGGTTTATCTTGTTTGGAGTTTTCTTAGTTTCTTGAAATTATGGCTTTTGCCAAAATTGGAGGAATTTCACCCGTTATTTCTTCAAATACTTTTTCAGTCCTGTTCTCATTCTCTTTTTCTGGGATTCTGCTGGCACTAGGGTTAGATCTTATATTGCTATTCCATACGCTTTTCACTTTTTTCGTTTCTCTGTCTTTAATTTTAGTCATTCTTCCCTCTGTCCTTCTTATTCTGCTAAGGGGCTTACTACGGAGTTTCCTTGTGGTTACTCTATTTTCAATAACAAAATTTCTGTTTTTGAACTGAAGAGGGATGAGGAATGAGAATAGCTCCAACTTAAGCCACAACCCAGCTCCTCTAACCAGGCCTAGGAGCTTGTCTTGACTGGTTAACCTTTCAGTTTGTTGTGTGCCATCCGCTAATTTCGCAATTTTGAAATAGTTGATTTTCATCATTTTTAGCCAGTGATTTGCTACTTTTCTGGGAGACTGGGTTCACTGAAGTAATTACTCTGCCATTTAGGAAGTTGATCAGTGTTTTGTTTTAAATGTTATTGTTAATGCACGGATATAAAGTGCATGCATATATGTGCACAAACACATACATGCACATATGTGATGAGTTTGATTCCATTGGTGTCATCCTTCGTTTGATGATCAGACTGCCCCGTTCTAGAGCAGTGAGTGATCTTTCAGATTGGTTCCTGTGTTCTTTTGGTGTGATGTCATGTGTCTTTGATAGTTCAGTCCTTGCTTTCTAGTGTAGTAAGAGTCCCAGGTAGCTCTTGCACATTTTTGCCCCAAACTTAACAATCTACCATTTCTCAGGGAAACTGTTTTTTTTGGGGGGGGGGGCAGTGGATATAATATTTAGAGATCATAGTCTGGGTGCTGGGGTGCTCATTGAATCTAGGTTGTTGTTTCTTATAAGGCCTTATCCATAGACATAGCTAGAAACTACACGTCTTTTGAAGAGAAAAGAATCAGATGGCTTCATTTTATAGTCACAAATTTAATTTAAAGTTGCAGGGCTTTTACTTCTTTTATTTTATGCTTGTGTCTCTTTTTTTTTTTTTGGAATTGTGTTATTTCATAATGATGTTAACATCATCACTTATTTACCCTGTAATATTTCTATAATTTTTTCAATAGTACCAACATTCCAAGTATAACAGATAACAGTGTGAGGTTTAAAATTTCTTTATGGTTTTTGCCTTTAAATATATTCCACAGGGGTTTGCAGTCAGATTTTTTTTTTTTAAGATTTATTTATTTATTTGACAGACAGAGATTACAAGTAGGCAGAGAGGCAGGCAGAGAGAGGAGGAAGCAGACTCCCTGCTGAGCAGAGAGCCCAATGTGGGGCTCGATCCCAGGATCCTGGGATCATGACCTGAGCCGAAGGCAGAGGCTTTAACCCACTGAGCCACCCAGGCACCCCAGATATTGTATTTTAATATGACATGAGGTAATCCTGTTTTCCTTGTGGTTATGTCACCAACATTTAGGTAATTTTGTTTCAGTTCATTTTTAGTTGAAATTTTTTTCTTTTGATTTAAATATGTTTCTAAAATTTTATAAAGTATCTACATAGTGATAAAGTTAAAATTATGGAACACTATTCCCGTTTTCAATCTGATACTGTTCACCCTTTTTATTTTTCCCTATATATACAATTGGTTTTTATTATTTGAATCTTCTGTTGTTCATTTAAAAATTATAAACATGTATATGTGTGACTATATACATAACATATATTCATATTCATATTCATATTTCTTAGATGCTGGAGATTGTCCCACAAGCAGTATATAGTAATCTTTCTCTCCTTTTTACAGCTATTTAGATATATATACCATATTTTATTCAGCCACTTCCTTACTGATGGACGTTTGGGTTGTTTCCAGTCATGGTATTACAAATAGTGCTGCAGTGAATAGCTTTGTACATATGTCTTTTTGTATTTTTGCCAGCATATCTTTGGGATAGAGTCCTAGAAGTGGGATTGCTGGATCAAAAGGTAAATACATATGTATTTTGCTAGATATTGCCAAGTTCTCTTTCACCAGGTTTGTGTCATTGTGCTTTACCTGCTTAAGCACAGCCTTACCATAGAGTATGTTGTCAAACTTTGGGATTTTATTTCCAGTCTGATACTTTAGTGCTGTTCCAATTTACATTTCTTTCTTTCTTTTCTTTTTTTTTTTTAAAGATTTTATTTATTTGACAGAGAGACAGTGAGAGAGGGAATATAAGCGGGGGGGGGGGGGGGAGAGGGAGAAGCAGGCTTCCCGCTGAGCGGGGTGGTGGTGGTGGGGGGGGCGTTTGATCCCAGGACTCTGGGATCACCACCTGAGCCCAAGGGAAGGCAGTCATGGACTGAGTCACCCAGGTGCCCCTCTAATTTACATTTCTTTTAAAATGAGTAAATTTCCACATGTTTCCATATATTTAAGGGTGACTTGCATTTCTTTTTGATAAATTCTCTTTTCATGTATTTTGCTCATTTTTCTACCAGATTATTTGTTTCTTCTTGGCTTATTAGTAGTTTTTAATTTATGAGGGTTTAGTTCTATAATTCATTATTTATAATGTTGCTGTTGATTTCTTATTTGTAAGTTAGCATGTTGTTTGAGGGAGAAGGTTCCTCCTAGCTAAAGACCATGAGTGTTCAGCCTTATTATGGTTTGGTAATGAAAATTGACTTTCTATTAACCCATACTTCCAGGATGCTCCCAATTTAGTCTTTGTTGGCTTGTTACATTTCTGGTGAAAAATTTCAAAACAATTAAAAACAAATGGAAAATAATATAACAAACACACATGGATAAAAATGAATGGAAAACAATATAACAAGCACTGGTGTTACCTAACTGTGAAGAATTAATGTTATCATTGTCCGATATTTGTTCCCATTTTTTTTCGTCCTGTAAAATATTCTTAACACAAAGTCTGCCATTTTAACCATTTTGAGGTGTACAGTTCAGAGCATGAAGTACATTCACATTGTTGTACAACCATCACCACAGGGATCTCCAGCACTTTTTCATCCTCCCAGACTGAAGCTCTGTACCTGTTCCACAACAGTAACTCCCCATCTCCCTTTCTCAGGCCTCGGGAGCCACTGTTCTTTTTTCTGTCTCTCTGGATGTGGCTGCTGTAGCTCTTGCATGGAAGTGGAATCATACAGGATCTGTCCTTTTGCAAGTGGCTTACTTAGCATCATGTCTGTGTTCATCTGTGTTGTCATGTGTGCCAAGATTTCCTTCCTTTTTAAAGCTGAGTAATGTTCCATTGTATGTATGTACCACCTTTTATTTATCCGTTTATCTATTTATGGATACTTAGGTAGCTTCTACCTTTTGGCGCTTATGACTGTTACTGCTGCGAACTTTTGTGTACAAACATCTGAGTCCCTGCTTTCAGTTCTTTGGGGTAGTTACCCAGAAGTGGAATTGCTGGGTCATAGGGTGATTGTACTTTCAATTGTTTGAGAAACCACCATATAGTTTTCTACAGTGGCCACACCATTTTCCATTCCCAGACCAGCAGTGCACAGTGATTCCAGTTTTTCACATCCTTGTCAACACTTGTTTTTTGCTTTTTCGGATAATGGTCATTCTAGTGGGTGTGAGGTGTGTCTCATTGTGGTTTTGATTTGCATTTACCTTATAATGTTAAACATGTTTTCATGTGTTGTCCCCCCCCCTTTTTTTTGAAAGAAAAATTTCAGCCTCTTTTGTACTTCCCTTCTAATCCTGTTTTCTCCTCTCATCGCCAAAGGTAGCACTGTTGAAGTTGATGTATAATCTTCCCATCTTTGTTTTTTATACTCTTATTAATATGCATGCATTTATAAAGAGATACTCCGAAGTTTCCTTTGAAGTCTAAACTGTTTCTTGTGCTTTTCATTCTGCACCTGCTGTTTTTATTCGATGTGGGGTTTTATTTGAGATTTATCTATGTCAAAACTAGTTCAGGGGCGCCTGGGTGGCTCAGGGGGTTAAAGCCTCTACATCGGCTCAGGTCATGGTCCCAGGGTCCTGGGATCGAGCCCTGCATCGGGCTCTCTTCTCATTAGGGAGCCTGCTTCCTTCTCTCTCTCTCTCTCTCTCTCTCTCTGCCTACTTGTGATCTCTGCCTGTCAAATAAATAAATAAAATCTTAAAAAAAACAAACAAACTAGTTCATTCATTTCATCTGCTATACAGTACTACTCTGCTGTAGAACTGCCGTAATCTGTCTCTTCTCCTACTGATTGCTTTTGTCTGGTGCTGTTACACACAGTGCTGTGGTGAGCGTCCTTGTACTTGCCTCCTTGTGTTAGTCTGGAGCTCAGGCTCCCCTAGGGTGCACTCATTCAGCCCCTGTTCATTGTGAACTCTAGTGGCAGGTGTTGTTTTGGGCAATGGGGATACATCAGGAAACAAAACCCTGCTCTTAGAGAATTTATGTAAATTGGGATTATTGGATTCTGGAATATTTGAATCTTTGCCTACTCAACAAAAATTTATTGAGTCTGCTGTGACAGAGATATAGGAGTGACCAACACAAAGTCCTGTCTTGACAGAGTTTATTTTCTAATGGGGAGCATAAAAAGATGTATGGTGCACTGTCAAGTAGAAATGAATGCCTTTAAGATAATGAAACTAGAGTCTGGGTTTTCTGCATTAGATAAGTACTGATGGAAGGCCTTTCTGGAGAGAGGATCTTCGAGGGGAGGCTTGAATGAAATGAAGCTGGGAACGACACTGGGGAATGAGTCTTTGAGCTGAGGAAATAAATGCAGAGGAGACTTTGAGGAAAGAACATGATTAGAGAATAGTAAGAATCCCAGGGTCACTTGAGTGCAAGGAGCAAAGAGGCTGGTTGGGGATGAAGTGGCAAGGAAGGTAGCCAGAGGTCAGACCATGTTGGGCCTTTGCACTCTCCCAAAGAGTTCAGATTTTATTATAATTGGGATTAAAAGGTGAAAGATATAGTGGTTAGGTCTTGGGCTAAAGAGAGCAATAGAAATTATAGGAAGTGGTTAGATTTGGGATATATTTTAAAGGTGGTACCTATAGAATTTTCTGAATGGTTTTGATGGTAAGATGTGAAAGAAAAGTTGGAAAGCAAGGATAACTCAACATTTTTGGATTGAGCCAAAATACAGATTGGTGGTGTCTTTTACTCAGTTGGAGGGTACTAAGGAAGAATCAGGTTGGGAATTTAAGTTTGAAATGCCTATTAGGTACGTCAGGTAGTTGGCACTAGATATTAAATGATAGTCCAGAGTGACTGTGATCCTTACACTCTCACCAGCTTTATATAATGCATTTGAGTGAGTTCCTGATGGATTCCAGCAGGACAACATGGCACACTTCTGTGCTGTTGGGATTCATCGATAATCAATGCAGTATGGGAGCCCGCCATTTAAAAAGAGCACGTGAATATTTTGTGTGTGAAATCAATTAACTTGTTGTGAAGTAAATTGTGTAAGTTAGGGTTACTAAGTTTATGTTTTTATACCTTGAGTTTTCTTTAATTGGGGCTCATCTGTTTCCTTTTGTTTTGATTTTAATTCCAGATGCTGGATCTGGTGTGGAAGAAGTGGAATTAAGCTGGGAAGATTATCTAGAAGAGACCGGGTCCACCGCAGTTCCCTATGGATCGTTTAAACATGTAAGCAGTGACTGTATTTGTTTTACTGACTGTATCCCAATCCTTTGTCCCACGGTACCATTATTAGAGAGTTTAGAGTTATTTTACGTTGGAGCACTTGAAAGGATTTGATTGCCTTTTCCTCCTCCTGCCCCCTTCATTAAGAAAACTGGACATATTTTATTTCTCTTAATATGTTGTTTTTAAGTAATCTCTATACTCAAACTTGGGGCTTGAATTTACAATCCGGAGATCAAGAGTTGCATGCTCTACTGACTGAGCCAGCTAGGCCTCCCTGGACATATTCTAAAATCTTTTTCGGTTTTGTGTATTTTCTGCCACTCAGTGCAGGACTAGTCTTTTTGACTAGTCAAGAATATTGCTTTATTCTTGTCAAAAATTAATATTTTATTTGTAATTGAAGAACCTCTGTAATTAAAGAAAATGGTTTATTTTCTTGCACTTTTTTTTTTTTTTTTAAGATTTTATTTATTTATTTGACAGAGACCACAAGTAGGCAGAGAGGCAAGCTGGGGGGGGGGGGGTTGGGCGGGAACAGAGTGGAGAGCCCGATGTGGGGCTTGATCCCAGGACCCTGAGACCATGACCTGAGCTGAAGGCAAAGGCTTTAACCCACTGAGCCACCCAGGGACCCCTCTTGCACTTTGTTTTATGAACACTGGCTTGCACATTGAGAGTTATTTCAGTAACATTATTGCTCTCTCTCATGTTGAGCAGAAACCTGAGTAGTGTCATATAGTGGGTCAGATTAGTGGCTAGTGCAGCACAGTTTTGTGCCGTAATAGCCCGGTTTAATTGTTAATCCATTGACAACATATTTGCCCTGTGTGATGCCTGTAGAATGTAAGAAAATACTCCAAATTTTATTAATTTATATTCAGACCTAGTTTTTTAACCTGTTCATTTACACTCCCTCTTAAAACATAGAATTCTTGATTCTGTTGATTTCACGTTTGTCTCAGTCTGTTTGGGCTGCCATCACACAATACTGTAGACTGGGTGGCTTAAACAACAGAAGTGTATTTTCTCACAGTTCTGGAGACTGGCAATCTGAGATCAGGGTGCCATTATGATTAGGTTCTGGTGAGAACTCGTTTCCTGGTTTGCTGACAGCCGCCTCACTGTGTCCTTAGATGGCAGAGAGTGAGAGAGCAGGCCCTCTGGTGGCTCTTCAGATAGGGACATTGATCTTACTGGATCAAGTCTCCACTCCTATGGCCTCCTTTCCCCTTTACTACCTCCATAAAGGTGCTGTCTTCAAATGTAGTCACATTGGGAGTTGGGATTTGAACGTATGGATTTTGGGGAGACACAACTCAGTCCAAAGCAGTGTTCAACAGGGCGGAGTTCCTTTGTTCTGGGGTTTAGGGAGGCAACAATGCCCACTCAGAGTTGTTTAACTTTGGGAAGTTAAACCATATTCTTGAAAGTGTTTTTATAAGCTGAAGAGTCCTGCTGTTTTCAGTTTGTTTTATAAAAACTCAGTCATGATATTGTCCTTTCTGTTTTTTAGTTAATTTATGTCTTTCTAAAAGTGAAGTGGTGAGATTTATGTATTTTAAGTAAAGATTTCATTTTATATTGACTAATCTTTTATAATCAGTTTCAGTGTTTTTTTAACATAGAAAGCCTATTTGTGATCATGTAACATTTTTGAATTCTTGTTTTAAATGTTATTACTAATCTGATATGTATTTATACAAGCTTATTTATTTATACTAAAATGAAAATGGGGGCGCCTGAGTGGCTCAGTTGGTTAAGCGACTGCCTTTGGCTCAGGTCGTGATTCTGGAGTCCCAGGATCGAGTCCCACTTAGGACTCCCTGCTTAGCAGGGAGTCTGCTTCTCCTGCTGACCTCTCTCCTCTCATGCTCTCTCTCTCTCTCATTCTCTCTCTCTCTCTCTCTCTCAAATAAATAAAATCTTAAAAAAAAATGGAGGACAAACTTTCACCAAAATTCTGGATATAAAAAATGGTTCCACCTCTCCTCTTTGACAAAGCAACAAGGAGAATGAAAAATAGATGTGTCCTCTCTCATCATCAAATACAGAATATATTTGTAAGCTTGAATCAGTATATTGTGAAAGGCTGCCAGATACAATGAAAATCAGGCACTGGTATCGGGAGATTCTGGGGAAGCGGTGCTGGTGGATAGCTGATCACAGGCAAAGCTGGTAGAACTCTGATCTCCAGAACAACGGAGATGGATGTTTAAGCCGCTGGCAAGAGTTTTACAGGACCCAGTTTGGAATAAAGGAGGGAGGGAAGATGAGGCTGCAGAAGAAATTAGAGGCCAAACCACATTTGCAAGGAGGATGCATCTAAGATAGTAAAACAGCTTTCCTTATGGTACATGTCTGGTACCACGTATGGTACATGGAGGAAGTAGTACCAGTTTTGGGAAAGGCACTGAGCTTTATCTGGGTCTTCTAGAACAAAACCTTTAAGCTGCTAGGGGAGGGGATGCAAACCCTGTTAACCCCAGGATGCAGGTGAAATCCATTGCATCCTGGAGATAGGACAGAAGAAGTAAAAGCCTTTTGTTCCTGGGAGAGGGGTAGGAATATGAGCTGGAGCAATCTAGGCCCCCTACAGTTGGGAGAGGGGTAAGATCACTGAGAAGTTCCTATTCCTTTTTTTTTTTTTTTTTAAAGATTTTATTTATTTATTTGACAGAGAGAGAGATCACAAGTAGGCAGAGAGGCAGGCAGAGAGAGAGGAGGAAGCAGGCTCCCTGCCGAGTGGAGAGCCCTATGCGGGGCTCAATCCCAGGACCCTGGGATCAGGACCCAGGCTGAAGGCAGAGGCTCAACCCAGTGAGCCACGCAGGCGCCCCTGTCAGACAGTTTTAAATAACTATGAGTAATAGGTTAAAGGCTATAGTGGAATAGGTGGACAACATGTGTGAATAGAAAAGGACTTTCAGTAGAGATGGATACTATTAGAGTCAAGTGGGAATCTAAGAAATGAAAAACTTGGTAATAAGAGATGTTGAATACCTGTGACAGGCTTATTGCAGACTTGTAGACCTCACAAATGAGGAATCAGTATACTTGAAGATAAGTCAATATAAATTGCCCAGACTTGAAATACAAAGAGAGGAAAGGTGGAAAAAGACCAGAGCATCCAGTGCTGTAAACAGTATAAAAAAAGCTTAATGCTTATGTAATTGGAATCTCAGGACACAAGAAAGTGAGGAAAATATATTTGAAGTGCATAATTGACCACATAAGCAGAATAAAGGAGAAAAATCACATTATCAACTCACTATATAGAGAAAAATATTTGATAAAATTCCACATGCACTCATGATCCAGAAAAACTCTTAGCAAACTGTAGATGGGAATATCTTTAATTTGTTGAAGGATATCTATAAAAAATCTATAGCAAGCTTTATTAATAGTAATATGACACATACCTTCTTTTAAATATGGAAGAAGATGAAGGTGTTGTCTAATATGACTTCTGTTTGATATTGTGTTAGAGGTTCTGACTAGTACAATAAGAAAAACTATTAAAACGTATAAGAATTAGGAAGAAAGGAAAAAATGTCATTATTTACAGATATAAAATTAATGACCAACTTTAGCAAGATTGTTAGAAACAAGGTAGCATTAAAAAATCTGTTATGTTTCTAGGGGCACCTGGGTGGCTCAGTTTGTTGAGTGTCCGACTCTTGATTTCAGCTCAGATCATGATCTCAGGGTTGTGAGATCAAGCCCCATGTTGGACTCCTCACTGGTGTCTACACCAGTGTAGACACTGGTGTCTACACCTGCTTAAGATTCTCTCCCTCTCCCTCTGCTTCCTCCCTCCCCCTCTCTCATATATGTATATGTATGTATGTATGTGTGTACACACACACACACACACACACACATATGCATATATATATATATCCATTATATATCTATTATATTTCTGTATACCGGGGACAAAGAAAAGTGGAAACTGAAAGATGTGATTTACAATAGCATAAAAATATTAAATGGCCAGGAATAAATCTAACAAAAATTTGTAAAGTAACTTCAAGCCATTACTGATGTAAGTTAAAATGAAGGAATATACGTTGTTTATGTAATGGTAGATTCACTATTATAAAGATGTCAGTTCTCCTCAAATAGATCTGTAGATATACTGCAACCCATATCAAATAACAAAAAAATTTAGATAGACATTGACAATCTGATTCTTTTTTTCTTTAAGATTTTATTTATTTGAGAGAGAGAGAGCATGAGAGTATGAGCACAAGTCGGGATGAGGGGAGGGAGCAGAGAGAGGGGGGGAAGCAGACTCCCGCTGAGCCAGGAGCCCAAAGCAGGTCTCAATCCCAGGACCCTGGCATCATGACCTTAGCTGAAGGCAGACGTTTAACTGACTGAGCCACCCAGGAGCTCCTGTTTTCTGTTTCTGTCATTTTTCTCTGTATTTATTAATTGGTCTTTTATTACTCTAAGAATCTATCACTTTATTGTTAATTATTTTTTACAGTATGGGCTCATGGGTATTGTTTAAATCTGTGGGTTATAACCCATTAATTTTACTATTTTATTGCTCAGATTGTCCCTAATATGAACATTGGGGGATCTTTCTGGTTGGCTCCCATGTCCTTTCTAAATGCCCCCATCATTTTGGAGCATTTCCTTATTTTCTGGCATCACAAGATATTCGAGGCACTTCATGTGTTTTTTCTGCTCCCGAAGTGGAATCACTCATTTCTTCATGGAGCCCATGTTCTTTTTCATTGGAGGATGGCATTTATAAATGAAGAATTTGTACACTAAGTTTGCTTATTGCTGATGAGTATCATTATTTAGAGTCCCTGTCAATTCATAGAGCTAGGAAATGTATTAGCACCCACATACATGCACATCTGTACTATTCTCTGTCTGTCATTGTGACCTCATTCAGACACTCCTGATTCCAGCTCAGCGCCACCAGGATCGTGCTGATCTGCTCTTTCCTTGTTTTTACTTCTTTCTCCCACAGTGAGAAATGTGGCTCTCATTTCCCACAATATATGTATGTATTTAATCTTTGTATACACTTGAAATAGTTCATAATTGCTCACCTTTGCCTTTGTGACCATATAATTTATCATCTGAATTAGGACACTTTGAGAGAGAAACAGAGCATTATTATTATTCAAGGATAACAGGTATAAACATAGACTGTTTCAGGGAAACTGGGAAGTGTGGCCCCTACATATGGTATATATTATACTAATATATTATCATTATAGCTGTTTTTGTCCTTCCCCTTTTTTAGCCTCATAAATTTTTTTGAAGGATGGAGAAATCACTCTTGAAAAAATAATGTGTTGAAGGTTACTAAAATGGTGAACATTCAGCGATTTATGTACTGAATAGAGAACATTTTCTGTAATCACAGTAGGCTGCTTTGGTGAAAATACTGAGTTCTATTAAAATTCCTTCGGCATCCCAGGAACAGAGCAGCGCGCTGTTCTCTATTCTGTTTGGATCATTGCTGTGAGTTAGAATTGGAGTTTCTCAGGTTTCCCTTGAGAAGGTTTTATTTCATTTAGTATTTCAGAATTGTAAGTTTTAAAAAAGAATTTTGGCTAAAGAAATACTCATTTGAAGTACCTATCTGGTGGTTAGTAACATTTCCCTGTTCAGGTGGACACACGTCTGCAAAATGGATTTGCTCCTGGGATGAAACTGGAGGTGGTTGTGAAGACAGACCCTGAAACCTACTGGGTTGCCACCATCATCACCACCTGTGAGCAGCTGCTGCTGCTCCGCTATGATGGCTACGGGGAGGACCGGAGGGCCGACTTCTGGTGTGACATCAGGAAGGCCGACCTCTACCCCCTTGGGTGGTGTGAGCAGAATAAGAAGACCCTTGAAGCCCCAGAAGGTAATCAAATACTTACTCATGAGACACGATGTGGTACTGCTGTGTGCACAACCTTGAGGTTTTCGTTCTCCCACACGTGTAGGTTTTTCTAACTTTCTGGGGTTAGCATTTTGAATGAAAATATTGATAAGGAATAATGCACATTTCCCTGTCTTTAAAAATTATTTTGGAGGCTTTGTAAAGCCTTGGTTTTTTTATGATACTCCTAGGAAGCATCAGTTGCGTGTCATCCTATAAAACTGTGAGGCTCTTTGAGTTGGGGACTTGTAGGTCTGTTTGTCTTGAAGTAGTTGGGCCGGATTGCTGTGCTGTTGATTCTCCTGATTTTATTGTCCTGCCTCTTCTCACCCCTCAGTGATCTGGGACCCGTGAGTTCTTAAAATGAGTCACCCGAAGTTCCCTTCCAGGAAAGAGCCTTTCTGGGAGTAGAATCCAAATTGAGCAGGACAGAGACAGTAGGACAGGAGGAGGAGGGTCATGTAAAGATGGAGAAAAGGAAAGAAGGCTTCAGGTTTAAGAAAATACCAGAGCTTATGTTTTTCTTTCAGCTACTTATTTTGATGTAATTTCATCTTTACAGAAAAGTTGCAAAAATAACATAGAAAATTCTTAGAGACTTTTTGCCAATTTTCCCTAAATGTTGATGTTTTACCAAGTTTATGTTCTCCATCCCTCTCCCTCCCTCCCTCTGCCTCTCATATACACACATGTGTGTGATTTTTCAATGAACCATTTGAGAGTCAGTTGTAGGCACGATGCCCTTTTATTCCTACCTTCATGTACTAATAAGGACAACAAAATAAGGAAATTAACTTTGGTATAACACTATGATTTAATCTGTAGATCTTATTTAGTTTTTACCCATAATGTTTTTATAGTAAAAGGAAATCCCAGATCATATGTCGCATTCAGTTGTCATATCTTGTAAGATTCCTTTAATTTGGAACAGTTTCTTAGTCTTTGTCTTTAATGACTTTGACGTTTTTAGGGCCAATTTTCTCAATAATGTCAGTTATGCCTTCTTTTCCTAGTCCAGGATTCAGTCCAGGATCATACATTGTATTTGATTGTCATGTCTTTTTAGTTTCCCTAAACTTTCTTTGCTTTCTTGGTGTTGATGTTTTTGAAGAGTACAAGCCAATTATTCTTTTAGAACATCCCACAGTTTGGATTTGTCTGATGTTTCCTCAGACTCAGATTGTGCACTTTTGGTAGGAAAAATGTAGAAGTGACTTTCTGTCCTTCTAGGGCATCAGTCATTATTAGGGCACACGTGGTGTTGGTTTGTCCTTAACTGGTGATACTAACTTGTATCACTTGATTGATTTTGTGGATGCCGGGTTTTTCCACCATAAAATTACTTTTATCCCGCTAAGTATCTTGTAGGAAGATACTTTGAGATAATGTAAATATCTCATCACTCTTCAAACTTTTATCCAGTATTTTTAGCACTGATTTATCATTTTATCTGAAACAACTATTATTCTAATGTTTACCAAACAGTGTTTTCTAATTCTGCCTACATATCATAATAGGCTTCTACAAGAGAAAGAGCTTTCCTTTTCCCCCATTTACATACATACATTTGTGTATGTATGTGAGGGTAGACTCGTGATTCTTACTTTACTCAATGGGTTATAATCCCCTACTGTCATTATTTATTTGATGCTCACATTGTCCTGAATTTGGCAAGTGGGCACCCCTTTAAGCTGGCTTTGTTATGTTCCCATCGTTTTTTGAGTAGTTTCTTATGTTTTAGCTCAAGAAACTCTTCCCTGAAATCAGCCATTTCTTCAAGAAGTCCTGGCTTCTTTTGGTGAAGAATGGTATTTTGAAATGAAGATTTAGGTGTTAAGGTCCTTGGCGGTCTGTGGGCTTCTTAGAAGCCTTTTTTTTTTTTTTTTTTAAAGATTTATTTATTTATTTTGAGAGAGGGAGAACCGGGGGTTGGATAGGAAAGGGAGAAAGAACCCCAAGCTGAGCCCAGAGCCTCATGTGGGGCACAATCCCAAGACTTGAGATCAGGACCTGAGCTGAAACCAAGTGTTGGACGCTTAACTGACTGAGCCACCCAGTAGCCCCTAGCTGCCATATTTTAAGCACTTTGTGAAAAAACATTTTAAGAGGAAGCTCTAGAGACGTGAAGCTACTGGCCTATCATCTCATCATGAGAGTCTAGGAAAATGCATGTATCTAATTTAAATGATTTTAGTTGAATACAAGGTTATTATAATGAAAGAGTGAGAGGGAGAGAGCAAAGAGAATGGTGGAGTAAAATCATTCCAGAGAAACATAACCACAAAGGAGTTGAATATTGTGTCACAAAAAAAATTTCAAAAAACCAACTAAGAGAAAGTAGTAACAATGATAGAAGCAGTGAGAAAAAGTATAAATAAAATTTATAAAAATTCAGAAATGAGATGGAAAAAAGGGAGATTTGAAAAGAGAAAAAGTAGGAGTTAGACAAGAACTAGAAATAAAAAAATACTGGAAATGAAGACTAAGTTAATGTGAACTCAGGAATAAATCTACCATAGATAATAGCTGAAGAGAAATGGAGGATGAAAAGGAAGAAAAATTTTAAAATAAAAAAGAAATGAGGAAAGCAAAAAGACTCAGGGTAGAGTCCTTGAAGAAAACCACCACAGTGAAACAATAAAGTACTATCAACTTTGATTCAAGAAAACTTGACTAAAATACATATAGAAAGGGCTCACTTGCACACAGGAAAATCAAGTGAGAACAGCTATATCAAGGTGTGTTCTAGTGACACTTGAATGGGTAGTTTTTAAGATTTTATTTACTTATTTATTAGAGAGAGAGAGAGAGAGAGAGAGAATGAGCAGGAGGGAGGGGCAGAGAAAGAAGCAGGCTCCCCACTGAGCAGGGAGCCCGATGTCGGATTCGATCCCAGGACCCTGAGATCATGACCTGGGCTGAATTGAAGGCAGACGCTTAACCGACTGAGCCACGGAGACTTGAACTTTAAAGTAAAATAAAATCCCTTGGTTATTCAGGCAAAAGTTCCAAATTTCTTGAAAAGGAGGGAAAACAAGATTGTTATCAGACTAATGAACAGTAGTGCTTTATGATAAAAGATTCAACGAGGGTAGCATAGTTAAGAAATTCAGTAAAAGAATCTATGAGATAAGGGTTTTACATCTGGCCACACTGAACTTTAGGTATTAAGGCTATAAGCCGACTCTTAGGAAGATCTGAAGATTCAGGAACAGTGTTCCTGTGAACCCGTCCTAAAACATCCATTGGGGAATGAGCTTCAGAAAACCAAGTGAATGAAGAAGAGACATTTTAGCATAAGAACTGTGAATGAGACATTAAATATATGTGTAGCTGTAGAACTTGGAACTAAAGGAATGTTCCAGAGGAGACAGTGTAGTAGTATGTAATGGCTCCGTGATCTGACAGGACAGGTACAGTAACTAAACCTGTGAGGCTGCCGAGGGGGTGGGGGAGGGCGTGC